>JADNRX010000154.1:0-121521 GCA_015501595.1 Hymenopellis radicata
TCTGACCACTTGTGTTACACTCCAAATTGCCTAATCTATCTTTGTTGAATGCTCTTCGTGATTAGTTGAGGTGATAGTTCAACGGAGAAAGCCGTCACTTACAATGTCACGAACTTGATTGCACATGCCAACGACCCACCAACCCTTCAGTAGGCATCCTATATGGAGTTTGGCCCGTACATCCCATTCAGTCCCAAATCGCTCCCGCAGAACACGGTCCTCTCTCATCCTTCGAAGTGTGGAGCTATACGTCAGCGGCAGGACCGGCACGTTCCCCACATCGCCATGACTTACGCTGGGTGGCGCACGAATGCATATGGACCTTTTCGGATAGACATTTCGAATGTGAAGAACTGTCCTAGAGCCCGCAAGCACCCGAAACGCAGTATAGCGCCACAAACTGACAATGCGCAGCCGCAAACAAACGTGACGGAAATCTGTGTTTCGTCTGTCCTCAGCCCATTTGGTATATGCGCCAGCACTCCCCAAGCACAGCTTGAGACGTGAAGGAGCTGAGTAGCGTGATGAATATCGGTAACAGTGATGAAGAAGTGGGAAATCGCATACCTTCATAACAGTTCCGAGTACCACTGCCCATGCGGCTTGGTGGTAGTCTTTCCGACGGCGCAGATATATGCGGCGGAGTAAGCGCGCGCCAGATAGCAGCACAGCTTTGGTTGCTGCCGTAATGCTATCTATCTGCTGGACTAGAGAAAACGGAAAAATGACTTGAGTAAGTTCAGCACGTAAGTATGAAGACCCGAGCGAAAAGGAGTGTCATGATGGCGCCTAAAACAAACGGAGACATTATCTTACACGATATAAGAGCCCAAAGCTATACACGTTCATAGCTAGCACACCTCAACCGATCAGCTCGATAAAGGTGTCCAACGCAAACTCTGGAACGTCCCAATGGGCCTAATGACGACGTTCAGAAGCAGAACACACGGGAAACATGAAAGGATACACACGAAATGGTTGGTACCCTCTATCACTTTGTACGTGATCGGAACTGAGCCTCCGTTCACCTTTGCATCGTTTTGGACAGCCCACATTCCCGCGAAGCCAAAAGCGGCCGTTTTACTTCCCACCAGAAACGATCGTTTCATGTGAGGAAATGCTTTGGCGATGTCCGCGTCAAAAAACGCCTTTCGGTAGCTCGTTAACAGTTGGTTCTGGAATGCAATCAGAAATGGTAGATCCGTAGCCGCGTCGTCTCCCAGCCGCATCATATCATCCAACTCGTCAATCGGAATGTTGTACAATGTCGGAACGAGGCTTGGTGAAGAAAGAATCCACGACAGTTTGTCCAGGTCACGCTGAACTATGTCTTGGTGGTTGAAGTAAGCAGTGACCCACTGTCCGAATGCCGGTAAACGCATGTTCGCGGGCATCGTAGTATCCGCCAACGGCGTCCACTGCTGCGAGGGTGCTCCGAGGCCTACGACGAGACCAGCGGGTTCTGTGTCTGTTATTGAGAAAATATGTAATACCCTGAAGAATAGAATACGCACCATACGTTATGAGCGAACGAATGTATGAGCCAAGCAGCTGTTTCACGTCCTTGGGCAACGTGGGAGAACTTCCAATAGCCGCGAGAGGGTACGCCGCCCCGACAGACCATCCGAGAAGAGCTACACCGCCCTGCGTGCCATTGTGCGACAACGGCGGCAGTTTGAACTTCCTGATAAATTCAGCTGCGAAGGTGGCAATCTCATGTCCGCGAGCCTCGATCTGAATATCCCTGTCTGCATCGCCTGTGCCTCCCGTGAGCGTGACATTCAACTCTTCGGGCGTGAATGGCGTAGACCCAGGGAATGGACGACGATTCAAGGCCACAAAACGAACGCCCTTGGATGGCGCAATGTCCATAACCTTTTGGAAAACGCCTGCGTGCCAAGTCAATCATTATCCACGCATTGGTAAACGGAAAACTCCTTACGGTTCGTGAAGATCATGCCGTGAACAGCGATGATAGTTGTATACACATCCCGAGACGGTGGTGGGCCGCTGTCAATGAAGGCCAGTTCCACGCCAGTGGAGGCATTGACTACCAAAGTTTGGAAACCCATAACGCGTACGGAAAGAGAGATGAGGATCAGAAAGAGTGCTGGGCTGTTGAATAGAAGTCCCCGGTCATGGCCGTGTGCGTTGCATGAGGTAAGAATGGTTGCTTAAGAACGCGGAGATCAGTGGGGCAGGCGCAAGGCGGTCAAGTTGAGAACATCGACGACAAGATATGAAGTGTTTGATGATTCCCACATGCTTCCACTTGAATTGAATGGGCGGCGACGAAGACCATAGCACCAGACCGAGGCAGAGATGTTCCACTTAGTAATGTACGGTGAGAACGTAAGTAAACTCAGAACACGAGACGCCGGTTAGGAAGACTGCCTGCGTAGTGCCTCACATCGACGGTGGTAATCATTGGTTGTACACCCTGAAGCCGTAAGAGTGATCCACATTCTGTGTTCTCGGAAAAGGAAAAGCTCGATATTCTCGTCCTGTAGCACCCAGGTAAGTATGTGTCGATGGCAATCAGCAGTTGAATGTCGTTGAAGGCATCCAGAGGTGCCTCGCAAGGAATGCTGTGTGATGTGCTGTTTCAAGAAGCGACATTGACAAGGACGATGGTCGAGGTGGTGGTTGTTGTTGTTGTTGTGTTACAGCCACGTGGCCCTCGCGAGAGGTGCGCACGCGACGATGGTGAGATCGTCCGTACGTCTCTTGCGCTCTCCACCTCACCGTGACGTTCGGTGACGATCGACGGCGGTAGAACTTCAACGTTCAACGTTCAACGTTCAACCTTCAAGGTCAGGAGATCGCCTCGATATTAGAACACGTCGGCCAGGCACCGTCAGGCACCCGGCCAAACCATGCATGGTCCCCGGCCATACCGTGCATGCTCCCCGGCCACACCATGCATTGCTGTCGGCCAAGTCATGCATTGCGTCGGTCAAACCAGGCATCGTGATCCACCAGGGCATGCATCACACGCCGCACGAACATGCATTCAACTCCCTCCCACCATGCATCCTCTTCTACATACCACCCATCGCCACCCAGGGCATCACTCATCGCCGCCGCCGCATCCATGCCTCTTGATCGCCCGTACCATCCATCGCGCTGCCCTCATTCCATGCATCACATACTCCATCCACCATCTCTCGTTCGTACTTACATTCCACAGAGTCCAATCGGACTCGTATTACTGTAAGTATTCATACTCCCATTACTAAACAGTCAGTGCCATCCACATACCGTCAATCATCATTCCGAAATTAAGACAACATCCAGCGGGTCCGCCGTCACCCTCAAGAGCATAACAACAGCATAAGTGTCATTCTCATGCATCCCACCGACCTCTTGAATGTCTGGAACTGGGCGTCGTCTAAAGGAAATACTTTAGTTCATGAAGAAAATAACCAAAGGATTAAATCTCACTAGGCAAGGAGCAGAACGTTAGCAAGACGGCCTACGGCTCAAAGACGACACCTCCAGGGTAGTATCCTGCGAGACAACGGACAGCCTTCGAAGTCACAGTCGAAACCCCGACATTGCGACATGTTTCGCGCCGGAGCGATGTTGAGCGAAGCGGGCGGGCGTATCTAATAACGACGGAGATGGTGATACCAGAAATAGGAAGCCAGTAGCCCTTTGGCCTTGATGGAGTCCCCCCAAAGCTTAAGATTGTCGGGTCTAGTAAGGAATTTGTTAGTGTAGATAAGTGCCGATAAATTTTAGAATGCATACCGTGGAAGAAGGAGGGCGCCGAGGCGGCCAATACCTTGTAGGGTACATGTCAGACATACGAACCCCTCGAGTACCAGAGTCGGTCGAGACCCCGCACATTTGTTGTCCCGCCGCGCCGACGCTCATCGCGCCCAAAACCGATAAGTACCTGGCGGTGCTCGCGGTGCCAGTAAGACCCACAGAGGACCGTATTTCGCAATAGAACAAGGTATATAGAGACCGTCAACGTGCGGGTTAACGTTGGGCACGGAAATCGTTCTAAAACCAGTGTTCATCATTTTGCCAAAAAGGTTTGACTCACCGAATGAGAACGGGAGAAGCAGTGGCTCTAGAGTTTTACAGACGCACTCCTAGATGTAGTAGTTCATCACTCATCGCACGATTCCAGCACAACACCACGTCGACGCGCTGCCACCGAGTCCCGTATTCCTGAGGGCGGAATCAGACCCAGTCGTCGCGTGCACGATGTCATCGCCGTATTGACAGAACAATACGTCTGAACGGTTGAGGCAGGAAGACAATCTTAAAAGGAAATTTAACACTACGTGGTTCGGACCCAAAATGAGATACTTGCCGCTGTGCAATGAGACCTTCATCCTCCGGGACACTCTAAACTCTCGGACGATATCCTGTAGAATTGTCTGGGTCCATAAAAGTCTGTTTTAGTCCAAGTGTCGCGATCCTTCGGAAGGTACATCTGCACAACCTACTAGCAACTTTGTCTATCGTTGAAAGTATCATCACGGCCATAACGGAAGAATGGGACATTGATTCAGTGTCCATATATGTACTAAATAGACAGGACGTTGCCCCGGGAACGGTCCGTGTTGAGTTCGACAAGATTAGTACAAGTTGGACGTTTGGTGACAATAACGGCGACGGCGGCGTTGTAACAAAGAGACAGCGAATGAGAGTCGAGAGAGAACACCGTCCATGTAGTCCGAGAAGTCCTCGCCAGTCGGTTCAGAAGAAAAGGACTATCGCGACGGTTGGTGAACGCGTGATCGATGCATGGTATGAAGTGCTGCGATGGTTGGTGAAAGGTGTGAATGATGCATGGTACGAAGTGCCGCAATGGTTGGTGAAGGCGCGATGGATGCATGGTATGGCGCGTCACAACGGTTGGCGAAGAGAGGAAGGATGCATGGTACGGCACGTCGCGATGGTTGGTGAAGGGGTAAACGATGCATGGTATGGCGCGTCACGATGGTTGGTGAAGGCGCGATGGATGCATGGTACGGCACGTCACGATGGTTGGTGAAGGGGTGAACGATGCATGGTACGGCGCGTCACGACGGTTCGTGAAGCGGGGAAAGTCTGGCTACGCTGTGAATGAATCGTGGATTGGCGAGGATCGAGAGTCGCCCGGGAATCGATAGCACAGTGAACATGGAAAGGTGGGTGTGAGAAGAGTTATTAGAGGGGGGATACCTGTGGTATAAACATGGCTTGAGTTGTAGAGAAATGCGAGGGTGCGGGGGTAGTGGTATGAAGAAGATTGAGGGGGGCTTCCTTGACAGCAGAAGAGCCCACGTCGTCACGGTGCTCAGGAGCGTCGGCGGGCATATACCGGACATGGCGCGGAAGGAGGCACGGTGGGGCGGCGCGACATGCATGTCCTGATGGATCACGATGCATGGTTTGGCCCGGCGCAATGCATGACTTGGCCGACAACAATGCATGGTGTGGCCGGGGACCAGGCATGGTTTGGCCGGGGACCAGGCATGGTTTGGCCGGGGACCAGGCATGGTTTGGCCGGGGACCATGCATGGTTTGGCCGGTGCCTGACCGAGATGTTCTAATAACGAGGTAATTTGAAGGTCAGGCGGGAGCACCGAAGGAGCGAATATTCGAAAATGTAAGCAAAAATGCGTGATCCGGCGGTTACCGGCGAACTGTACAGCCACTGTCCCAGCCATCTCGAGTCGCCGAGTACCAACGACAGCCTTTCTCCTCCTCGCGCATACGGGTCGTGTAAAGATTAAAAGACAAATACTCAAGAGTAATATAAGTACAATACAACAATTATACCATACAAAATAGCAAGCCATACGATAACTTTCGAACTCGGACATAAAAATCAAGCCTTTCACGACAAACGCGGTTTCTTCGCCTGCCCGACACCAGCCGCATCCGAGGGACGCTTCGCAGCCACACCGTTCACATGAGTCGTAGCGAGGGGCAACGCAGGAGGGCTTGCTGTCCCAGCAATCGTCCCGGCCACCCACGCGTAGTCCGGCCCAAGTACCTGCTCCTGCTGTGCCGCATTCCCGAGAACATTCAAAAGGCCCTTTCCTTCCGTCGCATTTCCTGCCCACTGTCCAAGCGCAACCATCCGCTGAGGTTTCGTGACCTAAACGAGATCGTGAGATGCGGATTAGCCTTCACAGGAAACAACACACCTGCAGAGTATGCGGGCTACCATATCGAAGTGTGGTCCAGGTAACACCCCAGCTTTGCGTTCGGGCCAGGCGTTGCTCCAGATGTGTTCGATCCTTCTGCTTCTCCCTGATAGATACTTGAACATTGTTGCTTGTCAAAAACGGAACTAGATGAGCATTGCACATCGCGCATCCGCATCCAACGGCTCTCAGTTCCTGAAGAGAAACTGATTGGGAAGGCTTTGGGCCTAGAACGTGCCTAGTGAACTTCCTCACGACCTCCGCCGCGAAAAGCGAGTAGGGAGCAGCGACCAACGACGTTTTCTGTGTGGCCAGAAAAGTAGGTAGAGCTTTGAGGAAAGGTACCAGACCAGATTTGATGTAGGCAGCTTCGTTAGATTTCGGTAGGGCAAGGAATTGCGCGAGCACCCGATTTGCATCGGCAGGGAGCTGGAGAGTGAAGCATAACTTGAGCAGCTCGATTCCTGCATGACTGCGTTCGCCAGCATAATAGTAAGGATACCCACTGGATTGATAAGGGCTTGCCAAATTAGAGAGGTCGAAGCTTCCTATCAGGCCAGCAAGGCACGATTTCAAGATGATCTGAAGATTTGTAGACGCCTCTGGTGTCCGGGCTTGGGGCCGAAGAGTTTCGGACACGAAGACGGCGAGCTCTTTCAGGCTGTTACGATTCTGCGCTAGCTCCTTCACACGATCGGCGGTCAGGCTAGGAAACAAATGTAAGTCAACGGAAGAAGGCTTCCCGGGTGAAATAACTCACAAGCCTTTGAGGACTGCGATCGCATTACTTGAATGTTGCAATGCCACCCGGAACGTGGCCGTGTATACGGAATAAGACTCCAGAAGTACGGCAACAGCTTGACCAAAGAATGGCTCAAGGCATGGCTTGAGATGGGGTTTGTCCCGAAGGAAAGCCTCCATTCTAGGCACGAGAGAAGAATAATACAATGCTGGCGTCCGCTCTGCACTTGCCCCTGCCTTCTGTGCATCCCTTCCCGCCCACATTCTGTGCAAAACCGGCATACACCCATCAGCCAGGCCAAGGCGTGATCCAAGTTCGAAAAGCGAAACAATGGGTTCAACAGACATGACTTCCGTGGTGGTCGTGAGCCCAATAGCATAGCCATACAGGTAAGACGGTCGTGCTACCTTCTTCTCGACTGGATATGGCGGCATATTGCTCGCGATACGCTCCAGACAGCTTCTGATGAGCTGTCGAAGTTCTATCACATCCCAAACGGGCGACCCGGATTGAGTAATCTCGTTGATGTGGGTTAAGAATGCAGTCCAGAAGGGCATATCAAAAGGTTGGACAGCGTGGAGTCGAGGGATGAGCCTATGACAATACATGAGCTTGAGCTACGACGCGGAGACGGTTTGCTTACACAGTGGCCAAGAAAGCGGTGGGGTTAGTTTTAGATCGAACCAGGTTGAGCACCCAATCAAGTTCTGTCACTTCGAGCTTCTGTATTGTATCTAGAACTCGTTCTCGTTGAACATGGCACCACGTGATCACCTCCGCATCCTCTTGTTCCATTGCTGTTGACAGCAAGCGGTCAATGACTTGACCACGAAGAGAATTAGAGACTGTTTGCGATAGGCCTTCAGTGTATCTGCAAGAAGATGACTCAGTGGAACGAACATGGAAAAAAGGTTATGCAAGCTTACAGGTCTTTCAGCTTATTCCAGTCGAATGCTTGATATGCAGAGATTAAGCCGTTTAGCCCAATCAAGGATATGCAATGATCTGGGCCGCAACTCTGGAGCACTTGAACGAAGAGGTCTGCGTCATTCCAGCGGTCGGCACTGTCTCGCAAAATGTTTGCCACCTGAGCCGGCGTGATTCCAGCCGTTCCTGTTGGACCATTGGTGGTCGGCGAACGATTCTGTTTCAACCATTGGAGAAGGGCTGCCACGAGTTTATTCTCTTTGGGTGAAGGAGTCTCTGAGAGGGAAGACTCCAGTCCTGCACAAGCGAAAGAACGAATGTCTCCAATCGTGAACTTGACGTCCTCTGATTCTTTCGGAGAGATGATGAGGACGCTGCGCTTGTAAGCTAATGCTATACATCAGTCCACTGTCGAACATTGAGATCGTGACTGACCATAAGTTAAGTAACCGCTCTGAGTTAAAGTATGAGCCAAAGGTAGTCAGATAATCGAAGAAAATGTACTTCGCGGTCGTATCGGTCAAAGGAAGATTCTTTATCGCCATCGGTTAGATCTCCATTAATGAAGCATTCAACGGGGTCACCGTCGTTGAGACTGCTGACAGCTGTTCCTGACATCTGCATTGGCATGCCGTCGAGTGCGAACACTGTACGAAAGGAGACACTCCTGTCCTCCACCTCATCCATTTCCACATCGTCCGCGTCCACGTCGTCGTATTCGTCGGAATCCTCGTCGTAAAAATTGTACCCATAGCGGCCATAGCGGCTACGACCGCCATAGTATGGAACATCCAGCGTAACTCCGCCGCTCTCGGTGTATGTAACTTGCGAAAGGTGTAGATTGAAACCATATACCTTGGCGAGAGGCGCTATGTGACTTAACATCAATCGATCTGCGCCTTGGAGCGCTGTGGCTTTGAGATGAGACATATCGCCGTACGTGTGCTCAAAGAGACAGGGAATCAATTGAGGCACGTCGACATCATCATCTTCTAAGTCTGGGTCGTCGGAAGGCTCTTCGACGCCATCGAGCTTCTGCCTCCATGAACGGAAGACGTGGCGGAGCTGCGTCGTTGCGCCTACGAGTTGAGGAAGACGTGGTATGGAATGCGACTCGCCCAGACAGTTGAGCTCATAGGATAGACACACGACATACCCTGACTGGATAGAATCCAAGCTTTGGGTTACCCCGGTATACGCGCCAACCACAGTGGTCGATGCGGCACTGTTTCCAGCAGTATTGAATGTTTTCGTGGTCCCCTGGTGAATGATACGGATTTGACCGCCGATATGGCGCGATGGGAGTACCACAGAGAGAATTCCATATTGTCGGGAATCTTCACGCATCCTGGATGCAAGTCACTGCTGAGATAATATGTGAAATTGGAGAAACATACTCTTCATAACAGTTCAACGCGCTGAAGTATGTTTAATATCATGATCCAACTGAAAGTACGGACAATAAAACGTACTCTGCGTGGGCTCCTCGCAATGTGAGACTCCGCAATTGATACTGGCCTACTGACGGGGCCACATATGCGGCCAAAGCTGTATTTATAGAGGGTACGGCGGTGTGCATGATCCAGTTGGTGAATTGCGGGTTGTCGAAATGTACCTACGCCAAATGAGCAACGTGAAACCGGGCGACGACCTCTTACCTTGACACCGGGAAACGTCCATAGCCCCTGCTCCACCCCTGTGCCCGCCGTGGCCACTTCCATGATCGCGCGCGCGTCGCGCTCGCTCAGTGGCAGCCCAACAGAGCCAAGACCGTCCAGATTCAGGCAGGGGTTCGGCGCGTCGGTATACACGTTTGAGTGGGCAAATGTGCCGTCAAATTGGAATTCCCCAGATAATGCAGCATTCAAGTCATCCTAAGGAAACGAGCATGTGAGCATCGCAGAATGGCTGATGGATTCTGTCAAACCTTGATGGAGGTCGAAACTGCTAATAGCGGCTTCTCGTCGTCGACGCTCGCGCCAGCGTATGTATCCCAGTCCTCAATAGCCTCCATTTCTTGTGGGGAGTCCATGGTGGGAGGATTCAGAAGGAGTATGAGACTGTAGACACGTGAGAATGACAAACGCGAAGATTCCCACGCCTCGACGCGTCGTCGCGTCAACAAAGGATGTGCCTGAAAAAATTATCGATTACTGTTTCATTCAACTCCCTTCATTTGATTCCAAATCATGGAGTCTTGTTACATTTTGACTGTGGGGGACACAAACTTCCTGCTTCCTAGCGCACCACAAGTAGGGTTAGACCTCGACGCTAGGGTTAGGGCGCATCTGACCGCGTGGTGGCTGTGCCCAAAATGTAGCCTTGCTCCGACGACCACTTTCAATTTGGACCCACCACGATGACAAGCCGCCAGGACGTTTATTAGGATTATTTATTTACGAGCACAGCAATGGCCCTCTCAGTTCATACCGCGCTGGCCGTGTCAACGGCAACATCCTCTCCATCCCCGAATTGCATCCAATGGTCTGACGATGGACAACTCATCTTGGCTACTAGATCCGCGGTCTACATCATGGTTCGTCTTGCTTTCGACGAT
This sequence comes from Hymenopellis radicata, assembly GCA_015501595.1. Lineage (NCBI taxonomy): Eukaryota > Fungi > Basidiomycota > Agaricomycetes > Agaricales > Physalacriaceae > Hymenopellis > Hymenopellis radicata. The sequence continues at coordinate 10,382 of JADNRX010000154.1, forward strand.
CTGTCTCTCTTGTGCTTGACAGGCATCTCAGACCCCAGAACACGGTATCAACTTTGACTTGGACTCGCTGGTGCGTTCGTCGAGCAGTAGCGAAGGCGACGCGCATGTCGGATGGTTCAGAACGATGATACAGTTGGACAAGACAACATCTATGAAATGGCCAGAGTATTCACAGGGTGAGTTTTATACGCATATATGCGTGTTTTCTGAGCTTTACTGAGCCGCGAAGAATGGGGAGCGGCATCACTTGGATCCATCGACACGTCTATTTCCGGCATAGCCATCTCCCCTAGCAGCTTGACACCTGATGCTGGGTGCGTCTAGTAACCCTGTGGCACGGAAATCCGTACTCAAGAGTCCCAGTTGTGTCATTGCAACATTGACTTCGAACATGGATCTATCTCTTTGGGTGGCAGGAAAGAACAGTTTTAAAGGAGAATGGATCAAGGTATGCATCTGCTACCTTCTTCTAATCCTTTCTCTGACTGTCATAGTCTTGCGACGTAACCCCGTTTCTCATGAAGGTTTTGACACTCAACGATTCGCCGAGTATCTCAGAAGTTCTCAGTTTTCAAATAATGTGTTCGTCCTTTTCCGCATGTCGCCCTAGGCTTGTAATCTTGCGTATCCTAGGTGTAACATGGACATCGCAACCACAGTTTCAACAATCACCCCAACCAAGAATAAACGGATCGCTCCTTGTATGTGGGAGTCGTGGCGGCTGCCTCATTTTTGTAAGGCAAGGGACTTGGGTCTCGCCTTCAATCCTCTGATGTTAATTTCCTTTAGATATAATGAAGAGCACAACATTGAGCACATCAAAACTCTCCCAGTTGCTGACGAGTGGCTTACACATGTCGCTGTCTCGCCTTGGCGATGCACCAGTCCTGGAATATGTAGATAGCTCAATCTAGCTCGTTTCGCTGACATGCTAACCTGCAACAGGCACGGCCAAAGTCGCATATGCAGTCGCTGACGGGGAAATCGGACTTACTGAAGTGACTGCAAAACTCCAAGCGTCGGAAGCGAGCGCACCCTTCAATCCGACATTGACATTGAGCTACGAGTTTTTGGAGAAAGAAGAGGAAGTATGCCCTGCCAATGAACAGGGTGCGACTGCTCTTCAATGGGTCAAAATATCTAACGAATCAGTGAGGTCGTCTCTCGCAGTACATTCTATGTGTTCTAACGCTTCTTAGAGCCTCTTGGTGTATTGCAAGACCGGTATCATTGGCTTATGGACTGAAGCCACAACTGCCCTCCGTTGGAGTGGCGAACGCACTCTGCGCATCAATTACCACCGAGTGTCAGTAGGGTCATCACCTTACCTCCCCGTCGCGGGGATTCATTATGCGCAAGAGTACGATACGCTTGCAGTTACACTCTTCGATGGCTCTGTCCATGTCATCTACGACATTACCGTCAGTCCGTCGTGGACTAGTTCTAACCCGGACCATTCGTTTTCGACGCCGAGTCTATCGAGGGCTGTTCGAGCAGCCTTTGTGCACTGTGAAAGCCAGACTATCATGGATATCGATGACAATAGGATTAGTGGTGCAGTACCATATGATATGTTGGGTAACGTCACATGGATTCACGAGTGAGTTTTTAAGTTCTGATCTCAATCGTCTAACTAAAACGTCATGCATTCTTAAGAGCTTCGAGAACTGCAGATTTTAGTTACAAACACGACGCGAAGCACCAAAGCATGTTTGTTGTTGCTCAAGTCTGGCAAGAGGATCCTCAGAAAGTAGATCATCACCTGGAGACCATAATAAAGAGTGCTAAAGCATGTACGTCGTTGCCCTTTCATCTTGTGTCTGCATATTCATTAGACTCTAGACACTTCCCCGCTTAACAATCTTAGGCCCATCTTCTTCCAATGCCGCTCGAAGGCAAAGTGTGCGGAAATGCACGAAACCCTAATAAGGGTGTTGTCTCAACAGATTGGAGATTATTCGACAGAAATTATATTGACGCCATTTGCTGGCGAGCTGACGACAGATGTCCGACGCGCTTTCAGACGGAGCCTCATTCAACATCTCTTCGGTTGGGATGACCTGCTGAGGCTGAGGATGAGGTTATCTTTTACTGATTACCTTTGGGTACGAGTGCATCGGTTTCTGGAAGCTATACGCTGATATCTTTCGGAATAGAAATTGTCGGACGCTGCCCGCCAGGATGATTTGGGGTTTGTGGCACAAAGCTTCTTGACCACGATTTCACATCGAGTGTTGCGCACTATAATTCGACACCTGGCTGCTGCGATGAGCAGTCTTACACGTACGATTATAAAGTCTTCGTATGCTTCATGGACTGATAGATGTTAATAGCGGCGGATGTGCCCTTTGCATTACGAATGGTGGTGCAGTCTTTACTTCCGGGCTGTCCTCCCGATCTTTCTTCTGAGGGCCAGTTGATATCCGAAAAGATTCGGGCACTCCTCCCCGATGACCAGACGGCGAGCAGTCTCGTCGAGCGCTGCCCAGCGTGTAAGGAAGAAATTCCTCTCCAAAATATCACTGGCGCGGTGTGCTCCAGGGGTCACACTTGGTGTATGTTTACGTCTCACTCTCGTTTCTTCGTTTGTCTGATTGGTGGACTGTAAAGCCCGTTGCTCTATTACGACGTTTATTTTATCAACCCCATATGTCCGCACGTGTGTTGGGTGCACAAGGAAGGCGTTCTTGCCACCGTCTTCGACAGCAGTTCCTGCGGATAGGACGTGGCTGCCAGCGGCTGGTCGCGGGTGGGTGGTGGAAGAGCTGCTAGAAGCTGTTCATCGTTGTCTGTTCTGTAGCAACACGTTTGTGAGCCTGCTTTAGCCTCATGAACCTGATGCGCCTTATTGGGCCTGATCGTATAAATTGACTGTAAGGTTGCCTGAACTTGGCAGAGTGAATTATGGAGAGGATATGACAGTATCAAGGACCGGTATCCAGGAGACAGCGTTGTGAGCGATAGATTGAATGAATAAATCATAGAATCGGGACTTGGAAGTTGGATAAGAAACAGGGCGGACCGGCAATATATGGCGTGTGTCCATATTTGATCGTCAGGTTCTTGCTTGCTTTCATCCACCATCGCCGACGCCCGTCGACTCAGCGACGATGCTGAGGTCTCCGCCCGACGCTCATGACGACCATCTGCGGAAGCTGCTCGACCAGCGGACCACTCGCGCTGACCTGCATTCGCGAGTGCCCTCCATGTCCGAGTGCTCTGTGGACACCCCCTCCATGTACAGTCATGCCTTTTTCTCGCCGCGTCCGGGAGACAAGGAGGACGACGACGACCGCAGCTTCATGTCGACGTCGTCGCGCCCTAGGCGTGTCGAGCGCAATCGCATCAACGAGCTTGCCGTTAGCATGCTCGATCTGGATGATGATCCGCGCTCTTCCATGGCTTCTTCTTCGACGTTCGACGACTATGAGGAACAGGGCGAATATGGCGATCATGACGATGAGGACGACGAGTCCATGCCGCGTATGAGCCTGTTGGGGCCCAAGATGCGCTTCCATTCAAAGGCGCCCTGGGAGTTGGATGAGGGCCCGCTCATGGAGGACGACGAGGGCGAGCCAGACACCGCTCGCGTTGTGCAGAACCACTTTACTGTTGGTTCTTCGAGACAAGCCAGCTTCGAGTCGAATCGCTCGACCGACTATGGCAAGCAGTCGTTTGAGACATCATCTCCGTACTTTCACGGACTGTCCCAGTGAGTTCCCAATCCTGCCCTTTCTCTTTCCAGTCGTCTGACAATTCTTGTGCATTTGTCCAGTCCCACCCAAGCTAGCGTGTCGTCGCTTTCGCTCGCTAACGGCATTAGCAACCCTCCCCGCGCCCCCTTTGCCATCTCACATGTTCGCTCGCATTCTCCAGCTCTTGTTCAGTCACCGCTCCTTCTTCCCACTGCATCGCGTTCTCCCCCGGAGTCCTTTATTTCTTCTTTACATGATGAAGGCAATATGCTCACGCAGGGGCGCTCAAATTCGTACTCTCCGACAGAGGAAGCTCATCCATATGCCAATCCAAACCACGCCCGCTCGGCCTCTTCCCACAGTTATCGCCGCGGACCAGACGCGCCTTCTTCTCTCTCATTCCCGCCTGTTACTCGCAGTGATTCTTCTGCGACAGTCACTGAGACACCTTTTGGGAAAATGCTTTATCGAACAGATACACAGGCATCGGAGGTTCCTGTTCCCCGTAGTCCCAGGTCAATATTCCAAGGGAAGGAAATATCTTCACCGATGCCTTTGCATCAGAACGCTGATGGCTTCGTTTCGGATCCTCCTGAGCCCGCTCGTGGTACCAGCTTCCCTGGATGGATGGAAAAAGGCCCTACCTCGCCAAACTTTAATTTGATTTCTTTAGAGGAGGCGCGCGCGCAGAGGACTCGAAGTTCCACTGCGCAGACTTCTTCTGCTGCGCTACCATTTCCTGAGCGAGAGCCCGACCGGAATTCTGGGCATAGTCCAAGTAACAGCGTAGCCTCTAGAGCACGCGCTCGTTCCATCAGCGCCGGGGCTCGAGCTAAACAGGCTATTACGAATATCGTCGGCGCTCCGAAGCCAGAACGCAGGGATTCGGAGCCTGCCGTGGTTCCTAATCCCAACGCCTCGTCTACACCTGGCGCGTCGCCAGGGAAGAATGTAAAGCACAAAAAGAGCGGTTTCTTAAGACTGTTCAATGGCCGCGACGACAAGTCTCCTCCCCCACCCGTTCCATCATTATCGGATGGTTTTGCTGCCTTCAATGCTACCCAAAAAGCTCCAAAGACTCCTCTTCCGCGTATTCCCGTTCCTCAGCTCTCTCCCACATTGACTGTACCCGACAATTACTCGACACCTTCCGGAAGTCCCAAGCGCACGCCCCCGCCTTTGTCTATAAACACCTCTTCCCCAGTTTCTCGAGCACCGTCTACGGGTGTAGGTTCACGCTTTGCAGAACGACTAGCTCCGGGTGACGCTGTGGGTGTGCCGCAAAGTGCACCTGCAAACGTTACAGAGTTCCCCGCCTTAAAACTCAGGCCGGTGTCGACCGTGTTCAGTGCTCATTTTGGGAACCACATTCTATCGAATGACTCTATACTCTCTCCAACCGACCTCGATACTCCCAGTTCTACCGCCCCGAGTACCGTTGTGTCGCCGACGACGAGTGTGTCATTTTCGCGCTTCCATGACAAGCCGTCGATTGTGACGCCGTCGGATGATCAGTCGTCTGTAATACAGGCGCTGCAGGATCAGATTACGTCCGCTAAAAAGGCGTGGCAGCGGCACATATGGGAGCTGGAAGGCCAGATACGGGACCTCAAGGAAGAGGTGGAGACGCTTCGGGGGGCGGATAAGGAGGAATATTGTTCTTCGTGCGGAAGAGGCCAGGCCTCGTCTGACCATTCGACTTCCTCAGGGGAAACAAAGCCATTGAGTGTGGTTCATCGGCCGCGGGCGCGTACGGGCACTGGTCAGTCTAGATTCGGGAGTGCCGTCCAGTAGAGGTGAAGTCGACCTTTTTCACTGTCCCCAGTCCAGTTGTATCGATATTCTCATCATCACCATCAGTCGCTCTTTGGAATCTCTCTCCGAATATCTTATCATTTATTTCATTTACGGTTTCTGGGACTTGTACCTAATTATGTTACTATTACTGTTGTAGTCGACCCCGTCCCCCACCTCTTCCACCCGCTTCGTACATACACTAATTCCGCTCCGTTTTTTTGTTATGCCCTTGATTGGCAGCCTGTCTGTCCTTACGACTTTTTCCTCTATTTACTCTTATGACTTTCCCTCTATCTACTTTTATGACTTTCCCTCTATTTACTTGGCTGCATTTTGTCGCCCGTCCTCTCTTTTCTATTATGCATAGATGGCTAGATCTGAATGCATATTCGTTTTGTGAATCTGCGTGTGGCGCTGAATGTTCCGAGTTTCGGTTTGAGATAAAAATAGTTGCGCCACATCAGTAATCAAGTGTAGTATTACAGCCTGGGCTTGGGTTTCCTCAGGAACCAGCACAGGGGGAATGTAATAGATTGTAGATGTACATGTACACGGTCCTATGCCAATGGAGGAATCGGTGTGTTCATTCGGTCCAGTGCAATTAATGGCACTAACTAATATATTAACAGATGACATCGTCGACATTCCCCGTTCGTGGAGGCGCACAACATCACAGCCGGCGACTTGTAAGGCCCGTCATGTTATTGCTACGTTGAAATTGATACGTCACCTAGCAGTCACTGGCTAGCGCGCGCGGTCGGTGTCGCGAATTGCGCAGGAGCGCCAAGGCTCGACTTTTGGCTAGGTCGCCCTGCTGCCAAGGCTGCATCCCCGGATCTTCTCGTGCCGGAGCCTTTTGACACGGTCAGCTGAATTCGTCCATGGGGGCGCTCACCAAAGTACGTCACGTACGAAACTTCCTCCTCTGACAATGCCGCGTTCCACATCCGCTCTAGCCTTTTGGAAAGTCGTTGCTGCCTCGTTTTCACCGAGTCTTCACTTATGACTCCGCCTTTGCACGATCTTCTGCCGCTGTTCGAACCCCAAGAATAGATACCCAACCAGAAATGCGACCTGCGATATACCCCTCACCGTAGAACTCCACGAAGTAGGTCCATGCGCGGCGATTCCACTGCTGGCTCGAGAACATCTGGATTGTGAAGAAATCCACTCCCTCGACGCCAACGCCTCCCGCATGCGGGGTCAAAGAGCCTTCGGGCTGTTAGGATGCGGATACCTCAAGTTATGTCAGGAAGCATGCGCGATAATCACCGAGCATCACATTTAGAAGGCCCAACAGTGCAGTGACAGACAGTAGTTGGACAGTAGTGCTGATAGATGCACGAAGACGAGGAGAATGAGGTTCAACGTCATCGCAAATTGGAAAAATGGTAAGTTAGGTGGCGTAGTATAGCATTTCCTATAATACGACAAGCAAATACGAGCGACCTTTTCAGCCTACGAGAGAGTGATTACTGGGGAGGAAAGAGATTTTTGAACTTGTAGACACCATCTCCAATGCTGCTACTTTAACTTAGAAAGCACCTGCCACAGGACGCGGTGATGATCAATGGTCAAAAGGGAGGCACTGTTCCAAGCGATGGGCTAATATTAATAGCAAATGGCTCTGGCATCTTGCCATCAGGAAACGCCTCTTTGGTGAGTTCAATAAGACGACGATGGCGTTCCTTTCTTGCTGGATCCGGGGGCGCGTTTGGGTTGGGCTCGACGAACTTTGCAACAGGGGTGAGTCGGCCAGTGGGTGGAAACGGATAGACTGCAGCGCTGAAGTGAGAAAGCGAATACCAATAGAAAGAATCGGGTGCGACTTACGCTCTTTACGCTTAGCTTCCTCCATTTCATGGATGGTTCTGAGTAGGTCCTTCATTGAGACCTGGATGCCTAGCTTGGTAAGTGCCGCCTCGAGTGAGTCGACGTGGACGACTTGAAGAGCATGATCAGGAGGAGAAGGAGACGACATGATGGTCGGGAACAACCCAATTCGGATGTCTGACCGGCCGGCAAAATCCGGCAATTCAACGCCACAGCTGCATTCTGAAGTTCATGTCGGGTTTCAATTGTTATCTCACAAAGGGCAAAAGGATACATCAAGAAACATCGGAGCTGGTGCTGATGATATACAACTACGCGGTCCTGAATTCGTTCCAAAACGCCCCATGGTCACGCTCGCCAAAGTACGTGATACTTCCTCCTTTGACAATGCCTCTTTCCACATCCTCCCTCGCCTTTTGAAAAGCCGTTGCTGCCTCGTTAAACATCTTGTTCACCGAGTCTTCACTGATCACTCTCCCCCTTTGCGCAATCTTCTGCCGATGCTCCAACCCCATAAAGAGATACCCAACCAAAAAAGCGACCTGCGACGGACGCTCCATATACCCCTCACCGTAGAACTCCACGAAATACGCCCATGCGCGGCGATTCCACTGCTGCAAGACGTAGCTTGAGAACATCTGGATCGTGAAGAAATCCACTCCCACGCCGCTGTCCTCAAATTCGCGCGCCACGCGGTCCTTGAGCGCACGGAGGAGCGTGAACGGGTCGCAGCGTTTGACACCGAAGCGGGGGCGCGAACCCGAGGCGTGCGCCCGGCCAGCAGGCTTTATGACCTGCTTCTGGTCTTCGGGGCGCGGAAACAGCTCCTCGATATCCTTGTCCGTGAGGACGTACTTTTGCTTTTCCATGATGCGCTCGAGCCAGGTGCCGCCAGGCCGCAACGCGCCCGTGCCGTGTCCATCGTACCGGTAATTGGGGTCCTTTCGACCGGACATGCGGGCCGGGTCGCCGCCGTTGGCGATGTCGTGTGCGATGAGGAAGGTCCCCGGCTTGGGGCGTCCAGCGTAATACATCACGGGGGCAGAGATCTCTAAGAGATGATCCATGAGCGGCCAGTGCTTGATCTTTCCGTGCTGGAGAAGCGCATCGTAGAGCTGTAAAGTAGAAGTGAAGAGGCCAGTGCCGTTGATGATGTCCGTGCAGATATGTTGTGTAAGACAAAGAATCTTCGATATGGCGATACCGCAACCCCATGGGTTGTAGAGGAATATCTGGAACGGGACGATGACCGTTCGCATCCCATCGCGCCTCTTTTGATCTCCAAGCTTATCGTCAAAAACTATCTTCGGCAACTGCTCGATCAAATATGTCTCCACCTCTTTTTTGCTTTCTCCCACATAGTTGTCCGTGTACAGCTCAGGATTGAAGCCCTTCTGCAGCCAGTGGCGGGCAGCATTCACCACATTCTTCGTGACCTCTTTCAGCTGATCCAGGGAACGTTGCAGACACTGTCGATTGATGACAACATGATCCTGCCAAATCTGCCATTGGAAGACGAGGTGGAGCGGAACAGCGTGCTCTCTGTCATTGAGGAAGGCGCGGAAGTCGCCTACAAGTGCATTTTCGTCTATGCACTGCTTCCCCGACGGCCCGTCCGATTGAAGAGCCTGGAAATGAACCTCGGCGAGGTGCTTCACGAGAAGACCATCTCTCTCCACCCTGAGGCGCTCTTCCGTCCATCCAGACGTGTCCGCGGTAGGATCGAACTCGACAATCGAGCCGGGCAAAGGGGCCCTGTATACATCCTTCACAATCGTCTTCCCGTAGTAAAAGACTCGTGCCCATGTCATGGCCATAAGGAAGTTCTGCGTGGTATTTGGTAGCGACTTGAGGAAGGGGTAGAATTTATCAAAGGAGGAGTCCACGTCTGGGAACATTGTCGCCATGAGATCGGCGTAGGTGCGGTGCTCAAAGCGGGACGAAAAGGCATCGAAAAACTCGTTTTCCATTTCCTTCACGATCACAACAGCTTGTGTCGCAAGGAAGGAGGCTGTAACGAGCGTCGTGCGTCCTTCGGTATAGTCAAGCCACGTCTCTTTGACGTAGTCGCGCATCTGCTGCATATCCTGGAAAAGGAACCACGCAGCAATCTCCACATCGTCAGAATCCTCATCCAGGTCGGAACGGATGCTGAAGTCGTCGAGAGGACGTTCATGCATAGGCTTGCCCTTAGTCTTGGTCTTGAGATGGTCGGGCAGGAAATCGTCCTTAGCCGGGACAGTTTCAGCGTCATCTTCGAGCCCGAGGAGCTGCATGAAGCTGTCGAGGACAAAGCGGGTGCTGGTCAGCTGACCGTCCATCGCATGGGAAGGACAGCCCCTCAGGACGTCGCGGACGTCCCGTAGCTTCTCCAACCAGTGCGCATGCGATTTGCAGCGCGTGAGCTGCTCCCCGCTTCGTGCGCAGGGAGGCCTTCGTAGAACTTCTTGACGGACGTGCGTAGAGATATCACAGAATCTATGATCTTCAGCACTTCTGGAGGACATTTCTGCACTGTCCGTGCAGATCTAGTTAAAAGAGAGGGCTTTCAGTATGGTGCACAGGAGCGACAGAAACTCACATTCTAGCGGCCAGTTTGGCCATCTGCCCGGCTTTCAAGTCCGTAGGAAGAGGGGTTGGTGTGGGCTCGGCCTTGCGCCCTTTCCCTTTCTTTTTCTTCGACTTGGAGGGAACGGGCTGTGGTGGAGGTATTACTGTAGCAGACTCTTCCAAGGAAGTAATGTCAAGCTCTTCAGCGCGAGTCAAAATCCATCTTGCAAGCTTCTTTTCATCTGTTTTGTAAGTGACATATGAGGCCCAGAGAGAATTCGGAAGCTTCGCCATAGTCAGAGAAAGAAAAGGGGATCCCTGTCGGTTGCAATATAGTCACGATCGTGATTGAACTTACTCTGCGCAACTCGAGTCAGATGTTCACACCAACCATATAGCCACGGGCGACGAAGGAGAAGCAGGAGAATGAAAATTGACCTGAAATCCCAATTCAGTCTAAAGTTATTCACTGTATTGTCACCCCAGTCAGAGGAGATCTCGTGGATTCAGGAACGGTAGCAGCTTCGGTAATTAACGTACTTACAGGTCACAATCCACAGACAGTCACCCAGCTAATAGATGGAAGTACCTGAAAAAATACTCTCATGTAACAAGAAACGATCACGTCTGCTCTTCATCAGCCCCAAGCAACCAACCAATACCTTTCGAAAACACCCGCGTCGCCTGAGCCGAAACATCAGAGTCCCCGTCCCGCGTCCGACTATCACTCCGATTCGACTCACTCCCCCAATCCGACATCGGCCGTCCCCGACTAAACGGAAAGTTGGCCGCCACAGACTTGAACGTCTTGCTCGCCAATGCAGCCGCATCTGGCGTATTGAGGAGCGGCGTAGCGGGGAGGTGGAAGTCGGCGAGCCGCGAACGCAGCGAAGGCTGTCGCGACTCGCCCGACATTACCGCAGCAGCCCGCTTCTGTGGGACAACACGCCCGCCGAGAGCTTCTCGCTCCATGAGCCTGGTCTCCCGCAGGTCGATATCCTCCTTCTCCAACCGGCTCCAAGCTGAGAGGACCTCATGCAGCTGTTCTGGCGGACATAACTCAAGCGAGCGGCCAAGCAAAACCATCTTCTGGTCGATAGCTTCGAATTCTGGATGTCGTCCAAGCTGATAGCAAGCCACCCAACACACTTCACTTGCTTCCTTCACCTTCTGGTCAGAAATATTAGTGTGGCGCATGTCCAGGACTGTTTTGACCATGCGCTCGCTGGTGGCGTACGCGCGATCGAAGTCCTCAGATTGTAGGGCAGCATCAGCTAGCATGGCCAAAGTCTTCACCTCTGCAACGACATCGCCCCGGAAACCGAGCATATACACGAGGTCCAATATCACCTCTGCATGCTTATATGCATCGTAGTTACTGACGAGGAGGCGGGAGACAAGAGATAGGCGATCCTTAGTTAGACGGATCTCGATGGGCGATATGGGTATACCTGGTCGAGACATGACGTTAAAGGACGATAGTCGAGAGGTTGCTTCTATGAACTCCCTCTCCTTCGCTATTTGTTCGGAGAGTGCTGGTACTTCGAGGCTGCATATATGCATGTTAGAAGGGAATTGCGTTACACGGTAGATGAACTCACCAATCGTAAGCTGATTTCATATCGCCTACTTTGTAGTTCCCAGAGTTTGCGTTGTCGTAGAATTCGCGTGAGGATGTCAGGCATATCTCCTCAATGGTTTGAGGTGTCAACGAAGAAACATGTCGGTTTTGACGGAGCATGATATTCGCAACATCGAATCCTAGAAATAGCTCAGTCAAGAACTAAGCAAAGGGCAAAAGCACTTACGAGCAGTGCTAAGCAGTCCGCTGAAGAATATCCGGATGACTTCATTCACGGAGAGCAGACCAAAAGCTCCTCTCAGCTCACTGTCACCTTTACCCGCTAACTTCAACATATCTTCAAGCAGCCATTCCCAATCCTCGAGGGTCGTCAACTCGTCATTCGATCCTCCTGCCCGACGCGCCATTCTATTAGCCCAAGCCCGCTGCTCGCTCACATTGTTCCTACTCTGCAAGAACCAACTGAAGGGAGCAGGAACACTCCAACGTGAAAGAATTTCGCCAGACTCTAGATGGACATCTAGAATATCGAGCGCCCTCGATAAAGAGGATATCGGCAATGGCTTGAAGAAAATCATGAGATCTGAAGGCGTACATCGAGGCCGAGCAATGGTGGGGGTAACAAAGTCACCGAGAGATGCAATGGTCGTGTCCGCGATATCCTCGTTATAGTCCTGATAATTCGACATATCCCAAGCGGAAGACATTCAAATATTCGACTCATAGTAGGCCATTCGTCGAGACTATTGCTACCGTAGAGGCAAGCAAGCGCGAGACGCGCCATGTCTTCATCGTCTTTGATTACTCTCTGTGATGCAGACGAAGTTGGCTTGGAGGCTTCAAATATAGAAGCAACGTGCTCCAGAGGAGCGGTAAGAATGAAGTCGTAGAGAAGGTCCGTGTGAAGGCGAGGATTGGGGTTCCCAGAGCGCTCAGCCCGAGACTCAAGCACGTAAAGATAGGGCATCACGAGATGAAGAATGTCGTTAGGGAGAGATTCGGCTGTAGAGTGCGCAGTATAGGCACGAACGATGGTCGCTGGTTCCATACTCTTCCACCGTTCCATCGTCCACTCTTCGTCCGCATCGCCGGCACCTGGGGCATCATATACAAGGCGCGTAAGCAAACTCAAGTCTTCCCCCAGCTCGTCAAGCTCTGGGACACCCTGGGAAGCGCCATGCTGAATTACAGCCAAGGCGAAATCCATGATACCTGTCGACAGCATTATCGTCTCCACGCGTCGAATGTACCAAGCGGATAGTTCTCCGCTTGTCAAACATGCGTCCTGGGCAGATGACGCAGAGTATACACTGGGTACTATTCCTAGCGCGTCGGCGGAAGCGTTGATGATGAGAATATGTGAAGGGTCCACTTCTAGTTTGGCATGTCGCCAAGATGGGGGTAATTCCGCATCCTCCGTGGGGCTGACACGAGGAAGAAAATCGCGATACTGAGACGGGTCGACATGGGCGGGGAAAGAATCGTAGATAGTGAACCGGTATGGCCACAGGTCGGCCCCGTGACGGTCAAGAAGAACGCGAAGAGAAGGGAAGAGTGCTTGGATGGCGATATAGCAAGCCGACTGGAGTAAGTCGCTAGTGAGGAAAGCCGACAGGGTGACGGGAAAGTTTAGTGCTTCTTTGGAGGCACGCTGTCCACCTGAAGACTCGGCCCAAGGATCATCCTCCCATTCAGCGTCTTCGTCAGCACTGTCCCCGAAATCGTCCGGAATGTCCTTGCACATCTCCACATACGTGACCAACCGGTGCTGGCGCCCCAGCAACAGCCCGTGAAGACGACATAATTGCGCGTCGATGGGCAAATCCTGGAAATATGCGACGGCGGCGTCAAGTTGCAGCGATTCCGGTGATTCGCAGTCCGCACTAGGAAGGTTCAGGGCGTCCTTGCAGCGCTGGACAGCCTGGGATGTCCTCTGCAGACCAATGTTCAGTAGCGCTTGCTGCACCTCCACGTCATCGACCAGGCGGTCGTGGCAGGCTGCAGCGACCCATAGGTCATCCTGCAGCGCGTCCAGGTGCTCGTGGACGTTCTCTACAGTGAGCTCGCTGTCTGCAAGGCTGAGCCATGGTGTGTACGAAGGTGAGGCCATTTTGGGTAAGTGGACACGCGCATGACACCGTTTCTCTTTCGGCAATCACACATCACGAAGTTGAACCCGGTAATCTTTCTATCCTGACAGTGACGACTGACAGTGAGAACTACTAGCTCGTCTCTCTCACCGCGTCTGCTTAACTTTGACGCTGAACTCACCAATGATCCGCACAACGGTCAACAATTTGGTCTCCCAACTAGGTTATTGCTTTGATCCTCGGTCTTGGGAGGCTGTCAGGTGGCCTTATCTCGAAAGAAAACTGAACCATCATCCATAAGCCGGTCTTGCCAGGCTTGAATGCGAACAGCAAGTTTCCACTGCGTCTTCTCGGTTGCGATCTTACGACACGACAATACAATTCTTTCGGCGTAGAATGTACACTAACGCACCCTGCCTGCTTTGACGCCACTAGTAATAGAAGACCATCCCGTGTCCATCCGTCTCGGGGTACCTCGCTTCTCAAGATATAAGAGCTCTGAGAACAGGCCTTCAGTTAACTCTCACCCCTCACATCAGCCACTTATCAAAGATACAGAATGCCTATCACACTCTCCCCCTCGAATTCTGACCGCCAGGTCTTCAAGGTCGCTGCCGTACAGGCTGAACCGTGAGTAGCGTCCTTATCTGTCGCCCCCCCTCCAATCATTGACGTTCAAACCAAAGCGTATGGCTCGATCTCCAAGGTGGCGTCGAAAAGGTCATCAGGATCGTTCGCGAGGCTGCAGCAGAAGGCGCCAAAATCATAGGCTTCCCCGAGGTCTTCGTACCTGGTTAGTCTTCTTCACCAGTTCTTGTACCCATGTCTGTCTTACTTACTTCATCTTACAGGTTATCCATGGACTCCCTGGGCTAACAACTTTGTCGTTACATCCCAAGTTCTCAAAGAGTATCAGGCAAATTCGCTCCCTCTGCACTCTGCAGAGATGGATCGCATCCGCGAAGCAGTCAAGGAAGCTGACGTTACCATCGTCCTCGGTTTCGCTGAACGCGATGGCGCATCTCTATACATCGCCCAAGCCACGATCCTCCCTGACGGCAGGATCGCAAACCACCGTCGCAAGATCAAGGTGAGGGTCTTCTCGCATCCCTGTTAAGCATCAAATATACTCACCCTTAGTCTCCCCCAGCCCACGCACTACGAAAAGACCATCTTCGGCGACGGCAGTGCGCAGTCCATCCACAACGTCGTCCAGACGCCGTACGGCAGATTGGGATCTATCAACTGCTGGGAGCACATCCAGCCTTGGCTGAAGACGCACTTCTACTCTCAGTACCCTCAGATCTTCGTCGGCGGCTGGTGGCCTGCCTTCCCTCCTGGCACCGGTGGCTCGCCGTACATCGTCAGCGGCGAGGCGTCCAGTCGCATGACGCAGAACGTCTCGATGGAGGGCGGCTGTTTTGGGCTGTGCTGCTGCCACGTCGTGAGCGAGGCGGGGGCGGAAAAAATGAAGCTCACGGGCTTCCCGTGGTTCACATTCCCTGGCGGAGGATTCTCTGTGGTACGCATCGAAGCAACCTATTCATCGTTTACAAACTAAACTACTCGAAGATCTACGGACCCGACGGCGGTGCCCTTACCGAACCGGTCGACCCAGGAAAAGAGGCCATTGTCTATGCTGATATTTCCTTGAGCAAGATCGACGAGGTGAAGCTGGTTGCTGACACTATGGGAAACTAGTCAGTCCTCATTTTATGTCGCATCCACTCACAGTTATCTAACGCTCCGTGTTAGCTCTCGATTTGATCTGCTGCACACTGAAGCTCACGGCCAGAATTGGGCACCTGTCTCCTATAGTCTGCCCGCGGAAGCCAAGAGCAACGAAGTCAAGGTGAACGAAGTCAACAACCTCGAATTCAGCCAGACGTATGCTTATACTCGGGCGGCCGGCGAGGAGTCTAAGGCGTGAAGAATGCACGCAGCGAAAATTTAACGTGTAAAATGTTGGTCTACAATGGTAACAAAAAAACAAAACATCAATGTGTACTATCTATCTACTCAATCATCACTACGTTCCCTGCTCCTGAGCCTCCATCCTCTTACTTTCCGTCTCTTTCTCCCTCTCCTCCTCCATCCTCTTCCTTTCCCTCGCTTTCTCCCTCTCCTCCTCCATCCTCTTCTTCACCGCAAATCCCGCATGCACAAACCCCGCCTTCTGCCTCTCATCCCTCTTCTCCTGCTTCATATTGCGATGCAGCGCAAGATTAAGGCGGTACGATGCCATAATCATCGCATGCCGATTGCTCATCTCCTCATGCAACTGGGACATCGTCTTCCCCCCAAGGTAAATGTGCCCTTCATCGATCTCGGGGCCCATGTAGAGCCGGCCCTCCTTGATCTCGTGGGCGTCCTTGTAGTAGTTGCCGTCAAAGAGGCGCCGGCCTTTTGGTCCTGTACTGTTGACAGGGTTGCTCGCTGGGAGCGCCTTGCGACGTCGGAGTGGGTAAGGCAGGTCGTGGGGGTTTGCCTTAATTTGGCCAATCTCGGCTGCGTCTTCGGGTGTGATTTCGAGCATGGCTTCGAAGGGAGTGTTTGGGAAAGCGAGTCGCGGCTCTGCAAGTTCAGTGGCGGTCTGTGGGTTCGCAGCTGCGGAATCCACTGTTGGCGCATTGGCATCTGTAGGAGCGGCCATTACTATGGGTAGATATATGTCTTTCAGTTAAGGAAAGTAGTTGCGAGGTCTATGAAGGGGGGGTTAGTAACTGTAATAAGGAAGAAAACACGGAAATCCCACTTACCCTGCTCGAGATCGTGGGGGTTTGGGGAAGAAACAGCGCGTATGCCACTGCTTTTATATCACCCACGAGTGGTTGGCTTAATATGGCAATATGGCAAAGGGTCGCCATTGTTCTCCATTTCTGGACGAACGATCGTGGCGCACAAAGAAGGTTGTTCAGGGTCACGATAATGGCATGGCTAAAGTCAGAGAAGTGGACGGCGGATAAACATTGTTGGGTACACCACCAGTCGCTGTCGTGCGGACGACGGACGTTATCTATTGAGCACAATGGCTATCGGGGAGTCGTATCCGAACTTTGTTGATTGTTTGGTTGATTATTTAGATGATAGGCTGAACTAGGCAGACATTGCGCGAAGATCTCATTCTTTCGCGCGCCTGCTCATTCCGAGTCGCAGGCCCGATTCAACAAATATCCCAGTGGGATTCTCTCAACCAGTGCCTGTGCTTGTTGCAGAGGAGCTCAAACAGTCCGGGTGCATACTACAATAATAAAATGCTGCGTTATTCCTTTGGTTCGTACATATACATAAGGACCATGATAGTAATTTACAATTGATGTTCAAGTTAGCCTTACTAAATGCCATATTCCATAAATTTACTTGGTCATGTCGAAGACGATGCGTCCAGCGACGGTGCCAGCAGTCAAACCATCGTAGGTACTAAAGATCGCTGTCAAATGATACGGAGGAGAAAGCTGAGGAGAGGAACGTACGTTTGGAGCTCCCTCAAATCCTTCAGAGCAAAGTGGACCTTGACTTGTCCCCGAGCAGCAATGTCCAAAGCCTCTCGAGCGTCCTGTCGGTTCCCAACGTATGAGCCGCAGATGCTGATGCTCTTGAAAACGGTAAAGAATATCGACGCGTTTATGGTAGCAGTTCCGGGGAGACCAACAGCCATGAGAGTAGCTCCGGGGCGGAGGTAGTCAAGCGCTTGATTGTAGCCACCGCTCTACAATCCTTCGTCAGGGTGTAACGTACTCGGAAAGAAACACAACTCACGGTAGCAGCGGTGACGACAGCGGAGTGCGCTCCGGGGCCGCCGGTGGCCTTCTTGACGTCGGCAACGATGTCCTTCGAAGTCTTGAAGTCGACCCACACCTCAGCACCGAGATCCCTGCAGAGTTTGGCCTTGTGGTCGCCAGTGTCGATGGCAATGACCCTCAGCCCACGAGCACGGGCGTATTGGACAGCAAGATGTCCGAGTCCTCCTCCAGCTCCGGGGATGACGATCCAGTCACCTTGCTCGGTGCGAGAGTTTTTAATAGCGCGGTACACTGTGACACCCTACCAAATGTGACTATGAGAGTAACCTAAGAAGCAAAGAATAACATACAGCGCAGAGGATAGACGCAGCATCGTTGCTGGGGAAGCCTTCGGGGATGGCCGTAACATGTTGAACAAACGAAACCTACGAGAGCCGGGTGTGAGTAGTCGATTTGAAGACATGGCGTGGCAGACATACAACGTATTCCGCGAACGTTCCGTCAACGGTGAAACCGCTAAGCTTGGCCTGCGAGCAGTTTTGTTCACGGCCCTTGCGGCAATCCTCGCAGTTGAGACAACTATGGGAAGTGCCGGTTGAGACACTCAAAACATTTAAAAGCCCAAAGCGACTTACGAATCCGCGAGCCACTTGATACCGACACGGTCACCAAGCTTGACGGGAGAGTTGTTGGTGTTGTTGCCGATGGCGACGACAATGCCAACGCCTTGACCCGTGTAAATTACCCGTGTCATTCTCTCCAAGAGCTACTTCAGCTTACCTTCGTGGCCGCCAATGAGTGGGGTCATCGCCTGGAGCGGCCAGTCACCGAGCGCGGCGTGGAGATCAGTGTGGCAGCATCCTTGAAAGGTATTGGGCATTCAAGGATTAACGAAGGAAACGACGCGTACCAGACGCCTCAATCTTGACCAAGCACTCGCCCGCAGCCAGGTCCTTCTGCTGCCTGACCGGCCAGTCGTTCTTAAACTCGATGGTTCCGCCCGCCTTGGGAACGACTGCGACCTTCTGGGTTTCGGGGATCTTGAAGTTAGCCATTCTGAACGAAATTGTGTGTTATTGGCGGTGTGAGTATGAGTGGGGTGAGGCCTGCGCGCAGCCATTTATAGCCAAAGTTGTTCGTTTGCGGAACGGCGCGCCTGAGACACGGAATAGTAGCGCGTACCCCGTGGGGCGGAACAAGTGAACATGTGATGGTCCAGACACCAACGTTGACTGTGAGTATTTCTGAGCGTTCGCGTCAATATCTGCTCGTCAGGCTGCGGCTACCGGTGTCTTCACGCTGTAGTATGTTGACCTAGTTCCGGTGCGTACGTAGCTGGGTGTAGGCGTGGCGTGGTCGATGGAACGCTCTCT
Organism: Hymenopellis radicata; assembly: GCA_015501595.1. Lineage (NCBI taxonomy): Eukaryota > Fungi > Basidiomycota > Agaricomycetes > Agaricales > Physalacriaceae > Hymenopellis > Hymenopellis radicata. The sequence continues at coordinate 29,045 of JADNRX010000154.1, forward strand.
TCAGTGCAATATTAGGTGTTAGGAGGCATAGCTCAGGAGACGTCAAGTCAACGCGCCGCGCCGCGTCTGTAGATCATTCTGTTCATCGGCTATGTTCCGACTTCTAAACTTGATTTTAGTACTATGTTATGATCCGCGCTTTGGATCATGCATTCGTGTGAGGCTTTTCCAAGCAAGAGTCTGGTGAGGTGCAAGTCGAAGTCGACGATGGACGGGTGTGTCAACAACGGAAGGAGGCGTGAAGCGCAAGGATACGGACCGCACTGGTCCCTGTAAATGCCAATTAGATGTAAAGCGCTTCGAGCAGTCGATCCGCATACACTCGAGGCAAGAAACTGAAGGATCAAAGCTGGAAAATTTAAAAAGTCGAATTCGTCCGTGAGGGCGTCCCGTAAGCAAGCTTACACCATTTATTTACGCGTTATTTGGCTAAGCCACTCTCTCTTTACCGGCCATCATCGTCCCGCTTATTGAGTTCATTTTTGCACGCTGAGACAGCGTAACTTACGCGCGCATTTTGGTTTATTTCTCTTCCGGCAGCATACTCTGTGCCTATCAACACCGGCGTGCGCTATTGTGAACATTGCTTGCAATTGGTTGCATGCCGTTTTAAGTCATCACCGCCCGCCTGTAGTGAACACGTGCATTAGATGCTCTCAACAAAGCATACCCCTTTCTTAACGGCATACATGAAAAGTAAAAATTACAGAATACGAATTTGTTTGATTTTTTGGTACACCGATCCATGATAATGTTACAAATTGCTGTTCAGACTATTCAATAATTTACTTGGTCATGTCAAAGACGACACGGCCGGCGACAGTTCCAGCAGTAAGACCGTCGTAGGTACTAGAAATACATCATCAGCTTCAGCAGGTAAGTATGATGAGGCCACGTACTCTTTAAGCTCCTTCAAATCCTTGGTAACAAAGTGCACCTTGACCTGCCCACGAGCAGCAATCTCCAGCGCCTCCCGCGCATCCTGTCGATTTCCGACGTACGAGCCACAAATGCTGATGCTCTTGAAAACGGTGAAGAAGATCGACGCGTTTAGGGTAGCAGTCCCCGGGAGACCGACAGCCATGAGCGTAGCTCCAGCGCGGAGGTAGTCCAGTGCTTGAGTGTACCCGCCGCTCTATCAATGTCATCAGATTTCGACCCACGCAGAGACGCAGAAAGAACTCACAGAAGCAGCGGTGACGACAGCCGAGTGCGCTCCGGGACCGCCAGTCACCTTCTTGACGTCCGCAACAATGTCCTTCGAAGTCTTGAAGTCGATCCAAGCCTCAGCGCCGAGGTCCTTGCAGAGCTTGGCTTTGTGGTCGCCAGTATCGATGGCAATGACCCTCAGACCACGAGCACGGGCGTATTGGACAGCAAGATGTCCGAGTCCTCCTCCAGCACCGGGGATGACGATCCAGTCACCTTGCTCGGTGCGGCTGTTCTTGATTGCGCGATATACTGTAACACCCTGCACGCACGAACGAACGAATGAGTATAAGTCGAACTCGAACGGCGTAAGCGGACATACAGCGCAGAGGATGGATGCAGCGTCGTTACTGGGGAAGCCCTCCGGGATGGGCGTAACGTGGTTAACAAACGAGACCTGCAAGGCGCGGGTGAACAACTGAACGAAGACATGACTCGGTGAGAGGAAGATACAACGTATTCTGCGAATGTTCCATCGACGGTGAAGCCGCTAAGCTTGGCCTGCGAGCAGTTCTGTTCACGGCCCTTGCGGCAATCCTCGCAGTTCAGACACCTATTTGCAATGAGAACACATAGACAGTCAAGACGAGGACATACGAGTCCGCAAGCCACTTGATACCGACGCGCTCGCCGAGCTTCACGGGCGAGTTGTTGGTGTTGTTGCCGATGGCGACGACAATGCCAACGCCTTCCGTGACCCGTGTGTAAATTACCCGTGTCATTCTCTCCAAGACTTAATTCAGCTTACCTTCGTGGCCACCAATGAGGGGCGTCATCGCCTGGAGCGGCCAGTCGCCAAGCGCGGCGTGGAGATCAGTATGACAGCATCCTGCAGACACGATTCAACGACAAAGCATCGAGAAACGCGGGGGAGAAAACACGTACCAGACGACTCAATCTTGACCAAGCACTCGCCGGGAGCGAGGTCCTTCTGCTGCCTGACCGGCCAATCGTGCTTGATCTCGATGGTTCCACCAGCCTTGGGCACGACGGCGACCTTTTGGGTAGCGGGGATCTTAAAGTTGGACATGTTGAGTAAGATGGGTGAGTAGATGGGTCGAGAGAAGAGTGATGGTAATTAGATTCTAGGCTGTGAGTAGCCTTTTATAGTCTCAGCTATTCGCGCGCGGAACGGCGCACGGAGTTGCACGTCGCGTCGTACCCCGTGGGGCCCCAGGAATGCCCCAGGGGTACGGCATGTGATGGAGGTGGGTGGCGTAGAAAGATGCTTGTCGGAAGTCTGGACTCCACTGCGGATAGGAGTTCCGATGCTCGAGTCCACAAGCGTGCAGGGCAACCTACAAGACAATGCTGCTGGTAATTCAGTGTGCGGAATTGCGGATGCGCGCGATTGTGATGTGATGCGTTGCGTGATGGATTCCTGTTGCGATATCGCGCGTCCCCTTTTATCCGGCGACAAGTCCCTAAATGACTGTATAATCATTGCAACCCCGGAGTCCGAAGGAAAGTCTGATATTTTACACGCGTTGTTACTAACCACGGCTGAGCACTTCAAAACCGAGGGCAGGAGAGTAAGGTAGTGTGAATCTGACGAGCACCCATAACGCCAGCAGACTCGAATCCGAGTGCATTAGAAGAGTGTATCCTAAGAACCGAATTAGTATCGCGATAGGAAGATAAGTTTAACACTTACTTCGTCTCGTAGGTATTCGCCAACATCACTATAGAAGCATTATCAGCAGATGAATACGCAAGCAGGCCGAAACTTACGCCTGATGGAATACTATGATGGACGTGGGGTCCAATTTTCGGGTATCAATCGTTGACCTTGCGGTCACGCCAAAGCCCTTGGAAAAGCCGCCTCAGAATCACCGGAGCATCTTCGAAGGATGATATATAACATACAAGTGGTATATCGCTCATGCTGAACACGACGACTCCCTGATGTTCAGGCGTGTCTTCAGTTATTCGGCCGAGGTGCGCTTTCACGACGTGATTTCCATACAAGAATGGCATCTCGCCATTCGGTTTGATCCAGACCTAATCATATTCCATTAAATGAATCGATTGAATAGGAATCTACTAACCTTGAACTTTGCGTATTGCGCAATATAGTCAAGAGCGGAGATATGCAGCTTGAATTTGCCACTTTTGCTGAATTTGCCGAAACATGTGCCCATGCTGACAAGGTTGGGTCGTGCGACGGATATTCCAAGGCGCATCGAGGATTCAGAGACATAGTACACCCTGTCCTTGTGTAACCTGAAGCAGTACGGTTCGTCGGGTCGGTCGATGAGATGGATGAGGTTCTTGCCCTGTTAAAAGTAATGAAATGAGCGTCTACCGGTAAGAAAAGCACACACAATGTAGTTTGCAAGTTTTGTAAACAGTGTTTTCGATTCTTCTTCGGTAAGTGGGCGCATTTTGAGTGAGGTCAAGCGGCGATGATGGACGTTAAAAAGAAGTTGTAACCCTAACCTTACGACAGGTGAATTTGTAATTGAGCCCGCCTTGTCTTGCAACTTGACCTTTGCAAACAACCCTCGGTTTCCGAGTTTCAGCCTTGTTGCAGCACTCCGTAGTCATGTCTGCACCCTCTTTCAGCTCGTTTCCTCCCTCATTTTCTTCGTTTCCAGACGATGAACCAGGCCCAAGCAATCGACCCACCCCGGACGCCACGTCTACAAGGAAAAGCGACAAGAAACACCGAAAAGATAAAGAGGATAAGCATGGACGTGATAAGAAAGGCAAAAGTGAACGAAAAGAACGGCATCGCTCTGAACGGACTGTGGACGAGGAAGCGACGCGTTATTTCTATTCGGACAAACGAGGCGACCAGTACAATATTCAGTACGGCAGTTTGCATGAAGGAGATGTTCCAAAATACAAGAGCGTTAGTCGTACGTTACTAGCAGTCCATCCGACTATTGTCTAACGGATAATGTAGGCGGCCAGAGAGTCCTTGGTCTACCCTCGTTATTAGTGTTGCGTAGGACTGGACAGATCGTTGAGCTGGGAACCAAGAGGAGACATGTGCGAAGGAAATACATATCCCAGCCTGCATTTCAACTGATTTGGTCGCAGATGCCCTCATTAACGGATTCAAAAGCTCGCGCCTGGTTACAGCACCTCCTACACGTCGCCTGTTGGCTAGATTCACGGATGGCGATGCAGAAGGCGATGGAGACTTTCTGAGGCTTTCTTCAGCACAGAAGAAGAGCTCCAATGAGCAGTCGTATCGCTCAATAACCAGGGAACATCCAAATTCAGACAGCGAAGCTTCATCTTCATCCTCATCCGACCTCTCAGAAGATGACAGTTCGGAAGATGATGAAGCAATCACTTTAACATCTCACCAAGAAGCCGTAAAATCTCTCGAACAAACGCCTGACGCGCGACCTGTCCTCGACCTCGAATTGGCTTAAACGTATCAGTCTCGCGCTCTCAGAGATCCCTCTCTCGTCCAAGAATGCCGCCAAGTTACGCGCAGAGATGACCCTCTCCGTGGTCGATCGGGCGTTTCACTGTCGATCCTATAAATAAGTCGAGCATTCCTCTGCGTTTAAAGTATCTTAGAGCGGGCCAGGAAATATGGGACAACGATCAGGTGTGTTCCGAGTGGGAGACGGCGTATAATATTGGGGGAACACAGATTTGGATGGAGTGGTTGGATTGGAAGATCAAGACGGACGGTATGAAGATCAAGGAGGAGGGTATTGTGAGTGCTGTTGACGCTGCGACGAAGGTCTTGACGTCTCTCGGAGATGATGAAGAGAAGGAGGTCACCAAGATTCGGCTATTTTGGCGCTTAGCCACCGCATTCCGTCAAGCAGGTTTCTAACTCTTTTACGCCTTTTACCTGAATAACATTAAACACCCTTATAGGTTTCGTCGAGCACGCGAACGCGTTGTTCCAAGCCCAGGCTGAACTGTGAGTCTAAAGCAATATGAGACTTGGCAACTTGTTTACAATATCATCATTAAGGACGTTTCAGGTTCCTCCTGCGCTACATGGGAAACCGGTGTCGAAATTGCTAGACGAGCTGGAAGAATTCTGGGATGCAGAAGTCCCGCGCATAGGGGAGCCAGACTCACAAGGCTGGGCGCAGTGGATTTCCTCCGGAAAGAAGGAAGCAGAGCCTAGCGATACGCCGTCTCCTCCTCCTTTACCGACAAGTCCGGACCGTTACACGCAATGGGCGCGTCAAGAATCCTACACCGACTTGAAGTCGTTCATCCCATCGAAATCCGTCAATCAGCCTGAAGATGCGGAGTGGGATCCGTATGCTACAGTCCTGTTCTCCGATATACGCCCGCTCCTTCTCAACTTACAGACGCCGTTGGCGCAGAACGTCTTTCGATTGACCTGGTTATCATTCTTGGGGTTACACATCCCGGGTTTTGAGGAGCATTACTTTGGCGCAGGCGGCGCTACTACTTGCTGGGACGACCGATGGTGTTATACGCATCTGACCAGTTCTTCTCACCTCGATGCTCTCTTCCCTCCAAAAGATGCTTCTGCGTCTTGACAACCGAATCTGCATCTGGCGTGATCATTGGCCGCGAACGGCATTTCGCCACTGGCCCTATACCTGTCAAATCCTGGAGCTACGGTGTTTTTGATTATATGGATAGTGCGCTGCATCCGGAAGGTCTTTGGGGAAAGGTCGATGTGGAGGCAGTCGATCAGCCTTATGTGCGCCGAATATTCAAGCAGTTGAGGATTGGGGCGAATGATTGGGAATGGGATGTTCTTTCACTCGCTTTTGAGGCGGCGCTCAATGTAAAAAGGTATTCAAATCAAATCTCCAGTTCATATTTTCTATGTATTGAAATCGTTTGTTAGTGCCCTCAAGCTGTCTCGAACGTACCTAGCTTCCGCTCGCGATTCCTTGCCTCTGTGGGCCGCCCATGCGCGGATGGAACGACGGAGAGGCAAGCTTGACGAAGCCAGGAAGATATATACCACCGTGTTGAGCTCTAATCCTCCAGTCAATCAGCCATGGGTTGGACGGCTGTGGTGGGATTGGACCGAGACAGAGTGGCTGGCGAAGCAGTCTCAGGCGGCTACTTTGGTGATAATGAAAGCCGCAGGCGCGGAAGGCACTTCGGGCGTTGCACTCCTTCGAGGGAAACGTATGCTAGAGGAAAACTTTCGGCGGAGGGACGTGGAGTGGAAGGACCGCGAGGCCTGGGTGAAGTTGCGCGCTTTACTGGGTTTATTGAACTCGGGCGATATCGCGCAGGCGCTCTCCGTGTTTGACGCGTTTCATGTTGATGGAGTGGCCGAGGAAAGCTTGACGGTGGCAGCATTACTGTTCATCTACAGACACGGCGTTGTGTTAAAGAATGCGATGCCGCCGGCGATATTGAGGGAGCGCGCGGCGAAGGCGTTGAAGATGTATCCGAGCAATTCGGTGGTTTTGGAGCTCTTCTTGGAGGGAGAGAAGGGGCAGGGGGTGTGGGGACGTGTCAGGGAGTCGCTTGGCGGGAAAGATGATGTGGAGAAGGATCTTTCGAGGAGGCTGCATGAGGTGTGGGTGGGGCAGTGGCAGGTGGGGCGGTGGGAGAGTGAGGTGGAGCGCATACGTAGTGGGCTTGCGGCTGCGGTGCAGAGTGAGAGGTCAGATCATTCGTTTCGCTCCTTTCGACGCTTGACATGGTTGTGTAGGACAAGAGGAAGCCCCATTTTGTGGAGGGTTTATATCGAGTTTGAAATACGGGCTGGACGGCCGAAGAGGGCGAAGGGCTTGTTGTATCGCGCTATTCAAGAATGTCCTATCTCGAAAGGTGACTACTTTACTGCTCTTGGCGCGAGCACATTCCTGATGTGCTGCTAGAGCTTTATTTACTGGCTTTTGATCCCCTGCGGTCCGAGTTTTCCTCTCAGGAGCTGCATGACTTTGTGAGCGCAATGGCGGAACGGGGTCTTCGTATGCGGCAGGAGATTGAAGAGGATGAGGAGATGCGGCATGTGGAGGCTGGTGTGGACGATGAGAAGGATTCTGAGATGGAGGCGAGCGCGAAGGAGTTGCGTCGTTTGAGGCCTTACTAGGGTGCGAGTGTTCACACAAAGTGAATAACTGTGTAAATTGTATTTTATCTGCTCGTGTAGCAGTGACTGGACGCTATTGGCAAACATGAGTAAACAACGCGTCTGAACTGTGGCGAAAGTTCAGGTTAAGTTTGGAATCGTCGGCGCTCTCTAAATCAAGGTACATAAACATTACATCGTTAGTTCAATCGACACTGATGTCGCTCAGGCAACGCTCAGGCGTGATACGCGCATTACGGTAGATTCTGATCAACAATCGCATCAAAGCGTGGGAAGTTGAACTTCGGCCATGCAATGTAAAGTCTATTTGTGTTTTCTCACGTCCCCAAACTCTTCCGCCTCCCACCATGGACGCCCACCAAGACATACAGGCCATCGAAGACTGGGACAACTACCAGGGCGCTGATATCTACGACTACCGTCCTCTGACGGCACCTTCGACTGACATCAAGGTTTGACGCGTTCTGCTGACAGGCTGACACTGACATGCTCGTCGTGATATGTAGGAGGACATGGAAGCCGCATTGTCCGAGGCACCTCAGCCTGAGTCTACCAGCGCGTTTGCGCATTCAAATGTCTACACCGACGCGCCGAACCCGTGCCTCAATCTTGATGGCGTCGGCTCCATTGGCTTACCGTTGAGTGAGCGCGACGCGCTTGCGATAGCGAGCGTGTCTGTGGTAGGCTGGGGGGTAGAACAAGGTTTATGGACTCTTCCCGGCGATAAGGTGAACGAGAGAGCGTTTTGACGCGTCGGACATGTCTCAACTTGAGTCTGCTTAGGTCCATTTTGATAACCCGCAATGGACGGACTGGGTCAGCGCGGTGGCGTCCTCCGTGAATACGGCGTTGGCTGTAGATGTGCCAATGTCTCTCATCCGGTGTCGATTGAGGAGTCTCACTCTGAGAACTGCCTATGCACAGTACGTTGAATCGTTTGTCCCACTGTCGTCGACCCTAATTCCAAGCAATTTAGGTCATTGGATTACTTTGAACAGTATGTTGTCCCGTTCCATTCAATGATTTTAATAATAACGCGCGTGCAGGATGCGCTATGGTTCTCGACAATATGGAATTCTTTCTGTGATTCTCCCCTCACGCCACATCGGCGGTCAAATCCGTATCACGCATCAGGTGGCCACAGAAGCGTTTAACATTGCCTGGAACACTGCTGCATCTACAACTGTCGTCGGCGCGTACACCGGGGTGACCCAGAGCTTCGATCCTATCCAATCCGGCTATGTCGTGTGTCTGTGTTACGAGCTCGACTATCTAGGTCCGTCGCTTTCTATGCCACAGCTCCCTCAACCTGGGGGAACTGCGACGCGGCTCCATCACGTCTTTCGATCATGGAGGCAAAGACTTTACGAAGTTCAGGAGCGTTCCAAACCCATTCCTGGAAGATGACGATGACGACGACGTGCCTCCATTCGTGGCATATCTCCTCGACCACACATACAGCGATGTGCCGCATTTCAATGCATCAGCTCTGCAGGGCTCAGATCGGTTGATGCTGAAGCAGATCGCGCCCTTCGCCAAGGCGTACGGTTTCAATCTCCACCTCGCGCAAGTCACCTACACCGAGATGGGCGGAGTTACGCTGGACATCGACCCATTCGACTTTGCCTCTTTCGTTGGCTCTCGTCGCTTTGGTTATGGGTACGAGTTTGGTGGTTATGGTCATTTCGAGGACATATACGACGCGGATGATGTCGAAATGGATGAGGTTGAGCAAAGAGAACTTGCATTTCGTTCAGTGTCGACGCTGGATGGAATGCCTATGCAGATGACTGGAAAGGCCATTGAGAGCCTTCATAATGACTTTGAGTATGGTGGAGACGGCTTCATCAATGGAGATATGATAGATGGTGAGAAGGAATCCGATTTTGAGCGCTACAATCGAAGCGTACGTTTTCGTTCGATCGTTCAGAATTGCCCTCGCTCACATTTTGGCATAGCACGGTTTCTTGACCTACAGTTAGTTTCAGTCTCCGTCTCTCATTAATGTTGGCTGACACTCGCCCGTAGTTTATAAGCGCAGTGCCCTCGTCATCTCACCAAAGGAATCAGAGGTCGTCAAGTTCGCAGTGGGAGACATTAGCGCTTTCGCCTATGCGCAATTGAAATCCTCTGTCTCCATGACTCCTTCGACAAGAGAGACGTTGTTTATTTCAACTCTCCTCCGCTGGTTGAAAGACAACCGTTCCTCTCAAACCTCGGGATCTGCACCACCCGTCGGCATAACAGCAGTGCAGGTAGCGAACGTCTTGCGAGAGAGTGCCGACCGCTGGAACAATGTCAACTTGTTCCTTCAAGTACTTCAGAATTGTGGCGCAGATCATTGCGTCTCGCTTGTAGGGGTAGATGGTCTACTCTCTGCATATCAAACCTTCGACTGGAACAAGTTGAAAGACTTGTAAGCTACCCGTCTTTTTTGCCATTTGCAACTGGACTGACCAGCCCGTTTTAGCTACGGCGAGGGCCTGTCTAAGACGACTTCGAGCTCTCTGCGGGGGCAAGTTGTTGGGCGACTGTTGTTGACGGCCACGGAGCAGAACAACTCTGAGGTCGTCGCGTGGTGCCTGGCTCAACAAGCACGGGTTTTAGATACGATGCAGACGCTTGAGGCGGCGGACATTGAATGGGTGCTCAACTTCGCACAAACTGAAAGCAACCCTACGCACTATCTACAGACTGTGTAAGTGACGTCGTCTTCATCCCTTCATAGCGTCTCATGTCTCATGTCTTCCCGTAGGCTTATCCCTCGGCTCCATACTGTCCAGCCTTACGAGATGACTGTCTGGACGGCGCTGCTGACTCGCCTTGACGAGATTGTGCGATCTGGATTACCGTCTTGGGACGTCAGACTACTTCCTCAGATCGTGAAAAAGTGTCTTGAGGATATTGTGAGCGTTATGCCGCCATACGCAGTCGCAAAGACGCCACAGCCGTCAGATCCCCCTGGTGGTACTGCCACGACCACCATCAAGGTCCTGTCTGTGGAACCTATCATGACTCTTTTCGAACTCGGCTCTCGCCTCGGTCTTGTTGAAGTTTGCATGCCCGTTTTGCAGAAGATGTGGGCGCAAAGGGATGTGCAGAAGGCGGCGGCGGGTGACAGTGCTGACCTATCGCCGACTTCCTATTACGCTGCTCTTGTGCCCAAAATGAAGTCGTTCCTCCAGGACAAACCTCGTCTCAAGCGATATCTTGAGCCATTCTTCGAGCAGGCCATCGAAGTACTTCTCCCGTCTTACTTGACCCATACGGCTGTGTTCCAGACGGCCTTACAGTATTCAAGTAACAACGTATTCGAGATTCTCAAGAACATGTGCGTCCTTCTACATAACCGATTACATTTATTCTCTCAGCTTACAATATATTTCTAGCCTTACTGTTGATCATGCCCGAGAGATATTCAAGAAGCGCTCCGTCATCAAAGAGTTCGCTCTATTCATGTCCGACAAATTACGGCCCCAAGCCCGAACACCGGAGGCAGCTGCGAATCTCACGGACATCCTCAAATGGTGTCTCGCAAGACTGACACGGTCCTTCGACCTCCGTTCCCTGTTCACACACTCACTTACTTATGGCATAAGTGGCAATCCAGGAATCGAGCTGCTTAGGCTCTGCTACGCACTCCAATTCCCGGCCTGTGTGGACCAGGTCGTAGAGCGGTTCCCCGTCCTCCCGCCGTCACCCCTTGCCAAGGCTGAATACATCAAATCTGGATTGCTTCCCTTGCTCAAAGCTCTACCAGACTTGCTGACTACGCATGGAACATCTTTGACTGCTGCTCCCTATGCAAATTTTGCGGCGCAGGTGATGAAAATGTACATTGAGCACGTACTACTAGGCCCAAAGCCGCTCGAAGTAGCTTCTCTTCAGGACCTCAGGGCAGTTGGGTGCGGATGTCCGATATGCAACGTCCATTTGGTTCCGTTCTTGACGGCCGATGGTGTGAAGAAACATTATAGGGAGAAACAGAGTGTACGCACGCATCTGGAGCAACGCCTGGCGCGAACGCTGCGCTGGGGTGTGACCTGGACGACGCATCGAGTTGGGAGTCCGCATACTCTAGAGGTAAGCGCTCTAACGTATGACAATGCGACTTTCTCTTGATAAACCGATATTATAGGTCGAGAAGCCGCAGAGTATGGTTGCCCATGGGCTTTGGGTGAAGAACCAGAAGGACGGAGCGGATCTGTTGAAGATTTTGGGCAATGCAGAGCAGCAACGGCAGACACTTGGATCTGATTACGAGTCTGTCGCTGGAGCGCTTGTCGGGGTAGCAGCGAGGCCGCTCAGCACGATCCAGGTAAACGGTGTCAACGTTGTAAAGCGTCCTTCGGATGCCACCGATGAGGTGGGTTTGGCCAAGAAACCTCGTTTGTCGTAAAACAGACTTCTTGAAAGTTATATGTGTATTGTATATCTTGTTATTATCTATCGTAAATCGTCGTTATTGTACTTCGTAGTGTATCTTGGCAATCCTAGCGTTCCAATGGATCTACTTACCACAAGATGATTGCTGGGTCGGCCACTCCACCCTTTATAGACTTGGAGCAGGCTGAAAGTTTTGAGGTTGCAAAGCGTCCAGCGGATTCTGAGTGGGCTGAGCCGCCTCCACCTCTTACTGCACTCATTAATGGGGTGGCCGGTGGGAAGCGGCCTTCGACTGGTGAGCTTGGAGACCCACGTTTGGTGTAATGTTGTACATCTTATGGCGCACGTGCGAATATGTTACACGATCTTTCGGATGTTTTCCTCAGTTATACACAAAAGAAACGGTGTATCTACATTGACCAAGTATCTATGCATCGTTGCATCAATGAAGACGATTCTTGACATCAGGTGGACATCTCAGAAAATGTAGTGAGTTCTGGTGAGATGTTGAGGAATAGATCCACGTACGCTCGGAGACGTCTCGAGAGTGCACGCTACAATTTAGCGTGCACTCCCGACTCCCAAATCCATCCGTGTCGGATCAGTTCTGCCATGGTGCTGATCCGACTTGGATATAAGTACCAGTTTCGCGATAGTGCTGGCACAACCAGACGCGCAAGATCCCCCTAGTTCCCAAAAACGACGAGTCGTATCAGTTCTGCAACATGGTGCTGATACGACTTCGTCCTTTGCCAGTGCCAGATGCAAGCATCACCATTAACAGTCGTTTGCCAGACAACCGTTAGATGCCCCTGATCCCAAAAGTCTTCCCAAGTCGCAATGGAAGAAGTATGCCCCCAGTACCCAAAGTCGACGCAGAGGACCTGCGTCTAGAGCCCCCAGTTCCCAAAGTATCATCATATGCCCCCGGTTCCCGAAGTTTGTCAATGCCCCCAGTGCCCAATGTACTTCCCCAGCCAGGAAGGAAGTACGAATAAGTCCCCAGTCCCAATGCCCCCAGAACCCAAGGCACTTCCCCAGCCAGGAAGGAAGTGTGAGTAAGCCCCCAGTGCCAGTGCCATGTTTTACGCGTATGAAGCCCCCAGTACCCACAAGAGAAAGATCTGTAAACGAGGAATAACCAAAAGAGTGTGAGTTGAATCGTGAACATGATTGGACCGGCCAATTATGAACTAGAAGCGCGGGTTGACTGCCGGCCCTCCACAAAATATCCTACATCCCGTTCCGCGACATCCATCGGCGGGAGAGGAACATCCAATAACGGTCGGTCAAGCGGAGTAACAGGCGGGGATATCCCTGCTATAGCGATGTTCATCAGAGTCGAGCCACCTCCAGAGTCCTTGCATGGCGGACTGGGAAGTGGGAGTTCGATCCTGGACTTGAGGAAGAATGTGTCGATTTGCTCAATGAACAAACGCAGCCGAGAAAGCGATATGCGATCAAAAGGCTCGACCTGAAAATACATTTCAACAATTCGTTGCACTCTGCCGAGATGCGTATCGGCATCATCTTTGCGATGGAGTCGGGATCTCTGAGGTACGCTCGGAAGAGCGGATCCTCCCACTCAGCGCTGTTCCATGGATAGTATTCAGTGACAAGGCCGACTAGGATGACCCCACCGACCAGATGTCGTTGTATTCTGGGTAGTAGTAAGGGGTTGTGTACATTGACCCAATGCAATCTGCAGCAAGTCAGTATCAGGCATTAAATGTGAAGCAGAAACATACCCGGTGACATGAAATGCAAGGTTCCCACCCGAAATTCATTCGAAGCGCGCTGCTTCGTCGACAAGCCGAAATCAGCCAAGAACACCCTACTCCCATCGCTGGAAGTGAGTATGTTCTCTGGCTTCAAGTCACGGTGGTAGACCCCCTTCTCATGACAAGACATTAGACCATCAATAATCTGAATCATGGTCGAACGGATCAAGTCGTCGTTGTGTCTGAACTGGCCCTTTCCGAGCCGAGTGTACACATCGTCTCCGCAGAGATCCAGAAGGATGTAGCTGTAAGGACCCTCGACGATGTGTTCATGGAGGGTAACGACGTTGCGGTGCTCAGAAACCCGCTTGTGGAGTTCGATTTCAGCGCTTTGTAGCTCCTCTTCGTACGAGCCAGGTGGAGGAGCGAACATGACCTTCACCGCGTATTGCAATGGCAGGCCGCCTGGATATCCACGCCCTCGTATACCGCGCCAAAGGAGCCAGCACCGAGAAGCTTCTTGAGATGCAGGCGACCGTGGGCGACGACAGTGTTGGTGAAGTCAGGGAGAGAGCGGGATTGGGCAGGCATCTTAGATATGAGAGTGATTGATAGAAAGTGTAGAAAGCAGCAGTGAAAGCGATAGAAAGCAGCGAAGGCAAGCCAAACTATCAAAGTCTGACAAGGTAAGAGTAAAGAAAGATAAAGGACGATCGAAAAAGAAGCCAGTGGTTTTGTGCCACAATATTTTCACATGATATTGGTGCTGGTTCTTGGCCCGATCTAGCCGAGCAAGACGAGAAATACGCCACACTGCAAACAGACTGTCAAGCGCTACAAAGGACTGTATGAAAACTTCTATCTCATTAGCATTTTGCCAAACGAAGAACAGGAATTTGTCCAAGGCTCCTTTTTGCCAATTTTGTCTGCATCTGGAGGACTTGCCAATGTCGACCATGAAGAGCATAAGCCGTCTTGGTAGGTTGTGCGAATGGACCGAAAATCGCTGCCTCGTCGTGGTTGACATGAACGTTCCAAATTGAGCCCAGTCGGCCGAAGTCGGACGTGTCCCGCGCCGATACCTGCCGATACGGATTCGTCCGCCCCGACTCTCACCCTCACCACCATATACTGCTGCGTTCAATACAGGCTTACAGGCTGCTCGTCTCTCTGCCTCGCTTAGGACAAGAATAGTGACGTGAATTTTGACGCGACTTCGTATTCAAGTTGCCATTATCTTACTGCCCTAACCTTACGCCCTCTGTAAGCCTCTATATAAGGGTTCCGGTAGATGTTTCCTAGTGCCTGACAACTCACTTACTTTGTGCGGGATGCGGGCAGATGTCTGGGGTCCAGCGCTCAAGGCCTCACGTCTGAATTATCGGCCTTGACGTCCGGCTCTTGGTATTATCTTTTGTAGTATGGTCCATGGCCTACTCTCGGACGACAATGGACACAATCCTCGTCAGTATGCTCTTTCCTTGCAAGACCATTCTAGGACCGTTTCGTTCTGCCAAGGCCAGGTACTAGGCTTTGACCTTTTTGGCTCCAGCGTTACCCTGCACGCCTATTTAAACTCTTCTTGTGTATTGCTTTGTTCGCCTCCTCCTTCACCTACCCATGCCCACTCCAGCAGACTTACACGCAATCGAAGACTGGGACACATACTCGGGCCAGAATGTTAATGGCGAGAAACTTCTCAAACAACCGTCCACCGACATAAAGGTTCGAGTCCAACTTGTCTTGATTCATAACGCGCCACTCATCGTTGCTTAGGGAGATTTGAAGACCGCATTATCCGTCGCGCTTGACAAACGCCCTAAACAACTCCATCACGTTCTCCGTTCGTGGAAACAGAACTTGAGCAGTAATCAGCAAGTCACTCCCTCCTTCCTTGCTTGCTTTTTGGAGGACGAATATGAAACTTCTGCTCTCAAAGCAACTTCACTGACGGACAAGGACGCGTTGTTGATCCATCATGTGGCGCCACTTGCCAAGGCATACGGCTTCGACTTACATCTCGCCGAAGTCACTTATACGGTAGATGGTGGCGTGACGTGGGGCCATCAATACGATACCTACAAGGCCGGAATCTCCTTCGAAAGGCGTTCGTACGACGACTCAGATGACGACGACTATTATAGCTTCTATGACTACCGAGACCCTTACGAAGTTTTCGTGGACCCGGAAGTGGTAAAAATGAACAAACGCGACGTCAGCCACAATCTCCACTTTTCAGATGTGTTAGCTCTTGACGGGATGCCGATGAACATGTCCGGTGCTGCTGTCGACGGAATGAACGACGTAGATGATGATGGCAATATCAAAGATATCAACCTCTACTTCGTCAATGGCGAGATCACCGAGGCCGATCGACAAGCTAATTTCTTCCACGAGGATGCGCATGTATGTCTGATCTCTCGTTCTTTTAGCTTGACCCTTCTCACAGCTTCTTCAGTGCGGCAGCCTTAGATACAGTGCGTCATGGAGCATTTACTTCTTTCCAGCTGATCTTATATTCATCGCCAGCGTATCAGCGCAATGCTCTCCTAATTTCTCCCGCCAACTCGCAGTCAGTCAAATTCACTACGGGCTTCATCAGAGACTTTGCTTGTTCGACCCTCTCTTCGTCACTTTCCAAGGCCATGTCTGTGAAAGAACGTAAGCTCGTTGGCTCCCTCTATGCTTGGGTCACAAAACTTGACGAGTCGCTCTCTGCTGCCGATAAACTCCCACCCTATCAAAGGAAGACAGACCATGACGAGGCGGCCGTCAAGCAAGTGATGAACGCTTTGAGGGAGAGTGCACAGCGTTGGAATACACCAGCGGCCTTTGTGGACGCACTGAAGAGATGTGCAGCGGAACGGCGTATCACGGCCGTAGGGATTGAAGGACTTGTCTCCGCGTACCAAACGTTTGGATGGCATCTAATCAAAGATCTGTAAGTGTTATAAAAACTTTAGTGTTACTACACTCAACCCATCCTAGTTATGCGGACGCAGTTTCAAAAACGATGTCGAGGTGCCTTTGTGGTCCGTTCATTGCAGCCTTAGTCTCTGCTGCGACCACACGACGCGACACAAATGTCGTTTCATGGTGTCGGGATCAGAGCGAGTCTGTTCTTAGCGGTATCGAAAAGGTGGAAGAAAGTGAACTGGACTGGGTTCTGGCTCTTATAGGGACGAAGAGCGAGCCTACTCAATTCTTGAACAACACGTGAAGTCTCATTTTGAACATGTTGTACGCTTCGACTGATGATCAGGATAGGCTCATTCCTCTGCTTCAAAAGATCGACGACATGGAGCTTTGGTCTGCGTTTCTTACCCGCTTACACGACCTGAAGCCACCCAAGTCTTCCACTTGGAAAGTCGGAGACCATCCCCGGCTTATCAATCACTGCTTGAAAGAGATTGCAAACGCCATGGATCCCTATCCCGTCAAGCCCAATCCGAAGGCTGAATACGCTTACTGCGCTTTCTCCGTCGCCAGTGATATCCCGACCGTCGAACCCATCGTTTCATTCATCAAACTTGGTGTTCGGGTAAATGCGGTCCAATCTTGCATGCCTCTCTTAGAGAGGATGTGGACCGAAAAAGGTGCGCAGCGGCTGAAGGACGAAGATTTGTCCGCGGTCAAATACTATTCGGACCTGGTAGATGAGCTGGTCGATTTTGCTGGCGACAAACCGACCATCAAGCAAACCTTGCGACCTTTTTTCACTCAAGCGGCTGAGTTTCTCTTGCCTCAGTATACTGCACACAGTTCCGAGTTCCAGAAGGCCGTGAAAGCATCGGGAAACGCCATTGGTTTCCTCAAAGATTCGTACGTTGTCTCCTGTCTTAATCGGATAGTTTTGCCAATATTTGCCATTTCTTTTAGACTGACACCAGAGTGTGTTGAACGAACCCCTCGTAGCACATTTTCAGGCTTAGCCAAATTCGCCGTAGAGCTCCTTGCTGAGGAAGCCAAGTCAGCAAGGTCCAAGGCGGACCTAAAGGCCATTGTCAAACTATGCCTTGAGGCGGCCATACAGAAATGCGACCTTCGTTGGGAAAGCGGAATCAATGTCCTCAAGTTGTGCTATACGCTCCAGATGCCTTCATACGCGGACGCCGCATTTTCAAAATTTCTTTCGCTCCCGGACCATGATGTCTCCTTCTACGTTAGGTCCGGTTTGGCGCCGGTCCTCCATTCTCTTCCCGGCTTCCTGGAAAGCAATCAGTTGGCTATAACCGACGCACCCTTTTCCACGTTTGCGACCGAGGTCATCAAACTTTTCGTTCGAGAGGCGCTCGGTGAAAAGCCTGAGGAAGTTGTCTCCCTTGACGAGCTGAAGGCTATTCCGTGCGGTTGCTACGACTGTTCGCGCTTTTTGAAGCGGTTCTTGTTTGGTCATCAGGATGAAACTGAAGTTCGCGAGAAGCAAAAGGTGCGAACGCATCTCGAGAAGCGCCTCGCGAAGACTCGTGCATGGGGATTTACCTGGGAGACCATCAAGGAGGGAAGCCCACATACATTACGGGTACGGCGTTTATGTGTTTCCTCTCTTTACCGTGACACCCAGCTAACTGTTTTCATGGCAGATTGAGAAACCGGAAAGCGTAACTCTGCTGGCGCAATGGGAGAAAACCAAGCAGAGGCGATGAGGCTTTTGAAAGTCCTTGGGGACGAAGAACAGCAAATGAAGCTTCTGGGATCAAGTTACACATCGATCATGGCAGCTATCGCAGGCACGGAAATTCCGACATCGCCTGCTCCCGAAGCTGTTACGGGAAAGAAACGCCCTCGCGCGTCGAAGGGTACCGCAGGGAAGAACAAGAAGGCTAAGCTGTCGTAATTTTTATGTCCGAGTCAATCCTCTCCATAGATACCGTGTTCACATTCTCAGTTCAAGTTACAGTTATAATGTGCATACTGTTGACAATATTGGTCTCTTATCGTGAACATTAGCACTTCGTCCTAAGTACGGCATTGAACAGCTTCTCCTTGCGCTTATCGTAAATCAGTGACAGCTCGGGTGGTGTGATAGGCGCCCGCCACATCTACGTAAGGTAAATTTACAAGATCGGGTTTGCTTTAACTGCCACCACCACTCATTATGCCCATCGTCCTATCCAGTTCGGCTCGGGAGCCACTTGGCGTTTTATCCACCACGGTGGAGATACCCGACTGAAGCGATGTGCTAGATGTGCTCGCCAAAGTCCTTGCTTTCAACGATTATTTGTGTGAGCTGTACGCGGCGTTCCTGCATGATAAAGAAGATCTGACTCGACATCGGTAGCGGAGAGCGGTCCCTTCACATATGCTCTTGCTTGCATCATTCTGATCTTCAATCCGACGATTCTGACGTGGCCGTTCAAGGCTTGCAAGATGATACTTGGCATTCCCATCAGCATGGGACGATGGGTGGTTAGGCCTTTAGGATTCGGGAATAACACAGGTATCGAAAGAGGTAAGGATTTTTTGCGCCACCAATGTTGTTTCGAGCTGACGTGGCTCCGGTAGGCTCGTTTGCCGCCGATTACCAGAGTGTGAATTATGGCGGATACATCCCTCGGGGCTCTTACTTCTCCGAGATACAGTCGTTTGGGGCATCCAGAGACATCGACGAAGACGGAGAGAGACAAAGATTCCTTTCTATGCAAGGGTGTTGCAGATCGGGGTTGGGATTCTGTTGATTCGGTCTTTCTACACACATGCGCAGTCGGGATTGGCCTAGGAAATTGTACGTGTATGTCTATCAGCCTCTCGTCTTGTTGTACATAGATCGTGATCCTACTTGATCTTCAAAATACTTTTGGAAGGAAGCGGGCATGATATTCGTTCGTTCTGCACTGCCAACTCCTTGCCTAACTGGAATCGGGGACCGAGTACGCTGAGTCACTTGGCAACATTAACCCATGCTGTCGAATCACCATATGTTGAAGTCGTGCTTCGCGCTAGTGGCGTGGGAGTGTATGTGCATGTGCTGCCATGTTTGAAAAGGCAAATGAAGCTCAACGCGATCGTCACCGCGACATACTACTACTACTACTTGACTACTACTACCAACAAATATGGCCCCGCCGTCATTGCTCACCCAATTTGAGGCCTGGGACACGTACAAAGGCGCCAACATAGCTGCCGACGGACCTCTCAATACAGCTTCCACGCAGATAAAAGTTGGTCCTTTTTTGCTTCCGTGACGCGACTTGCTGACTGGCGATTTAGAAGGACCTGAAAAGCGCGCTGTCTAGCGCGTCAAAAGTGCGCCAAACGCAGACTCGCCACGTCTTCCGCTCCTGGAAACATGGCCTAGAAAGTGGGCAGAAGGACGCTGCTGCGCCGCTCCTGCTTGCTTTCCTTTTGGCGCATCAATATGATGCCACCACCGACTTCAAGGCGTCTGTGCTCAAAGAGACTGATGCTAGGCTGTTGCGTGACATTGCGCCGTTCGCGAAAGCGTATGGATTTGATCTTCACCTCGCGTACACGACCTATACCCAAGCCGGCGTGCTTACCCTCGACGAATACTCTCGCACAAAAGGTGTTGCTAAGCGCAACGTCCTAGACCGTTTTGGCCTCCAGGGCGACGAAGATGACCTTTCTGACTATGACTTTGATGGTGACGATTACGACGTGGACCCAAATGTAGCAGAAATCGATGAAGTTGACGAAACTTACATTGAATTCCCTGGGGTCTTCTCTCTGAATGGCACGCCGATGGAAATATTTGGGTACTTTGTCGATGAACTTGAAGCAGAGACTGATGGGGATCCGAACCTCGTCTTTGTGAATGAGAATATTTCGGACTGTGTAAATGGGAAAGAGGCCGATTACATTCGAACGGCGGAATTTGACCGTACCGATGAAGATGTATGTCCTTTTTACTCATAGTAATGGTTTCGCCCAACTCATCGTTCGTTCTTTAGTCCGGAATGCTCTGCCGCAGTCAGTCAACATGATTACATCTTGTCCATTTTCTGAACCCTCCCAGCGTACAGGCGATGTGCTCTCATCATTACTCCGAAGAAATCAGACTCAGTCAGATTCACAGTAGACTTTAGAATTTGCGAAAAGGCTTTGAAGACACTGCAGTCTTCATCGTCGAAGGCGCCTATACGGGTTGAGGACCAAATGCGCCTGGTTCTCATTGTGCTATTACGACAGTTTACAGCGTTGCCGCTCACAAGCATTGCTCCCGGCAAATTCTCCCCAACCGAAAACAAGGTCGAGGCGTTGTTTGCTCGGGTAGTCAAAGTCTTGCGCGCCTGTGCTGTTCGCTGGAAGAAAGTCGACTTGTTTGTAGATCTGTTGAAGGCTTGTGGCGACCGGCCGCTTGCCCTTGTCGGAATTGACGAACTGGTATCTGCCTATTCGTTGTTCGCATGGAGCGACCTTCAAGCTGCGTACGTGTTACACTGCGCAATCGTCTTTCAATTATTGACGTCTTGTTCCAGTTATACGGATGCTTTGTTGAAATCATCGTCCAGCGCCCTTCGTAACCAGCTTGTTCAAAGACTTCTGGCTGCCGCGACCAAACGAGGCGATTCTGGAGTCGTGTCATGGTGCCAGAGTCAGAGTGGACAGATGGGCCCAGTGACAGATACAGTTCCTCAACCACAACCGCCTCCGCCTGTGGTCCGAAAGAAACGTCCCTCGGAAGGAGGTGCCTCCAGTAGCACAGGGGCGGCTAAAAAGCATCGCACGTCGTGACAACCTAAAATATATCTTCCTGTCAATTCAGAACACGTATTATATATAGTGACTTATTGTATAAGCGCTGTACGAGCAACGTAGAGATGTGCAGGCTGAGCAGCGGACTTAAATTCCGCGGAGGCTTTCGCGCAGATGGCGTGGGAATGTATATCCTTGTGTTGGCATGTTTGAATTTTTGAAGTCAGCGTCTTCTACTAACTCCCACTACCATAGCTACCAATGCTCGCTGAACTCGAGGACTGGGACACCTACAAAGGCGCCAGCATTGTGGGCGAAAAGCCTCTAAAAGCGCCTTCAGTCAAGATCAAGGTTCGTTACCGCGTTTTACCTCCGAGACGCGACCGAAGATCATTGCTCTAGGACGACTTGAAAGTCGCGTTGTCCAGTGCACCAAAGGCACAGCAGACGCAGCTTCGTCATGTCTTTCGCTCCTGGAAACATGGCCTGGAGGGCGGACGCAAGGACGACGCTGCGCCGCCTGTGCTAGCCTGCTTTCTCGCGTCGCAGTATGAAGCAGCTAGCTTCAAGACCTCTTCCCTTAAAGAAGCGGACGCGACGCTGCTCAAAGATGTGGCGCCTTTGGCGAAAGCATATGGATTTACTCTCCATTTCGCCCACGCGACCTACACACAGGTCGGCGACCTTACGTTCGACGACGGCTCAAGTTACTACCATTGCCAACGCGGCGTTACTCGAAGGCATGTCATGGACAATCCGGATTTTGACTACCGCTACCACTACGACGACGACGACTTGTACGAGTATGAGGTGGATGCCGACGAAGCGGAGATAGAAGAAGTCGAGCAGGAATACGCGTTCTTCTCCGAAGTCCTCTGCCTTGACGGCATGCCCACGGACATGTACGGGCCCGCCGTCGACAGACACGGACCGGCAGCAGACAAGGCCTTCAATAACATCTTTGTTAATGGCAAGATTACCGATTGTCTGAATGGGAAGGCGCCCGAGTATATCAAGACGGGCCGGTTTGAGCAAGAAGACGGCCATGTAAGCTTTCAAAATTTTACTTGCCATGCTACCTTGTTAATCTGTTGTCTTGTCTTCAGTGCGGCACTCTCATTCACGGCCAGTCGATGCCTTCTGTTTCATCTTCGTTTGGCTGACCAAGTTGTAAATGCAGAATACCGACGATGCGTTCTTGTCATCACCCCGGCCAAGTCAGACGCTGTAAAATTCAGGCCAAGCCTTGAGATTGTGGACTTCGCTTGCCCGATCTTGAAGTCGTCCGTTGCCAAGACGCCTACCCGCGAGAGAAACGATTGGTCCAAAACCTCAGGGTACTTCTGGGGCGGCATGCCAGACTTTTGTCTGAGAAAGACCCTATCAAGGTTGCCTCATCGAAACAATCGCTGGAGAAGCTCGAGAAGGCATTGCCACAAATAGGCGAGGCGCTTAGCCAGTGCGCTCTTCGCTGGAATGACGCAAGCTTGCTGCTATTAATCCTAAAGGATCGCGTAGAAAGGATGATTTCTTTCGTTGGAATTGAGAGTCTGATATCCACGTACCAAAAATTCCCTTGGATTAAACTCCGGGACATGTGAGCTTTCCGTGTCTCGCGCCCGACGTCCGGTTATTGACCGTGCATACCAGGTACACAGAAGGCTTGTCAAAAACGCCATCAAACGAACTTCGTGGTCAGCTTCTTGGGCGCTTGCTCACGGCCGCCATTGAACGACACGATTCTGTGGTCATTTCGTGGTGTCAGACTCAGAGCAAACCTATTCTCGAGGGATTGCAGAAAGTCGAAGTGAACGAACTTGACTGGCTTATGACTCTCGTGAAGTCTATGCCCGACGGGACACATTACCTACGCAGCTCGTGAGTCCTCGCTTGTTCCAGACTTCCCAACTGGCTGAATAAGTGTATGATAATAGTCTTATTCCACGACTTCAGACTGCCCGACCGTCCGACTTTGGCTTCTGGAGCGCTTTCGTCACACGCTTACACGACCTTTCCCAGTCCCAGTTGAAATCCTCTGGTTGGAAAGTGGCAGAGCATCCGGATTTGATCAAAAGTTGCTTCGGCAGTCTTGCGAACAACATGAAGATATACGAGTTCAAAGATCAAGAGCTCCAATATGGTCGATGTGGATACTCAATGCCTGACATTGCTGATGTCGACGTCGTCACATCGCTTTTCGAGCTCGGTATTCGAATGGGGGCTGTACAAGCATGCATGCCTGTTTTGCAGCGTTTCTGGGATGGAAGAGAGAAACAACGCGAACCGACACCCCACTATTCCGCTCTTGTGGTCAAATTTGAGTCGCTCGTCCGCGATAAACCTGATGTCCGGAGGTACTTACAGCCCTTCTTCAAACAGGCAGCCGACATCCTGTTGTCTGCCTATGCCTCCCAGTCTTCTGCGTGTTCGGTTGTTTTGCATCTTTTAGATGATGGAATTACCGTTCTCACAGCTTTGTAAGTCTATGTCTTTGTTCCGTGTTCGACTCCTGACCGACCTATATAGCTATACGGAGGATCGCGTCAAGCAACTGGGAAAAATCGACCTAAACTCACCGACTTCACTGTAATGGCCGCCAGCTTACGCCCGAAAGCTATGACACCGAATCTGACTGCTGATCTCGAGGCCCTGCTCAAGCTCTGTCTTGAGGAGTCCATAGCCGCCTTCAACATGGGGTCCTACTACGACATTTTGAGAGACGGAATCGCGCTTCTCAAAATGTGCTACACACTGCAGATGCCGTCTTACACCGCGAAGGTCATCGAAATTTCCTCCGGCTGCCCGAGAAACATGCTTCAGAATACGTGCAAACTCTGGTGCCGTTGGTTAAGCACCTTCCCGCCTTTTTGGAGGAGCAGAAGCTGCCCTTTGATGGTTCTTATGCGAAACTTGCGGCTTCGGTTATGACTATGTATGTGCGCAACACGTTGGCGAGAGGCCGGCTGAGGTGGTCCCGCTCGACCAGCTCAAAACGATCCCCTGCGTGTCGTATTGCGTCACATGCAAGGAACACTTGGTCCCGTTCTTGTCAGGGAACTATAGGATAGAAAATGTCAGCGAGAAACAGAGCATACGGACGCACTTGGAGAAGCGTCTCGAGAAAACGAGTGCGTGGGGTTTCAAGTGGCATACGGTCAAGGCTGGAAGTCCGCATACGCTGGTGGTATGTGCTGCTTCCCGCCCCTCCCTTTAGTGTGTTTATTGACTACTGCTTTGTGAAGATGGAGAAGCCGCAGAGTGTGTGCGATTTGGCGAAGTGGGTGGCTGCGCAGACCGAGGCGCAAGAACTGTTGAAGGCTATGGGCGATGAAGGAAAGCAGAGAGAGATTTTGGGTGTTGATTATGAGTGGGTAATCAGCACGGTAGCAGGGACGACTCCGCCACTAAAGGCGCACGCCAGTGCGGCGAAGAAACGTCCATCGGATGTGGGTGTCGTGAGCGCAGCGAAGAAGCGTAGGACGTCGTGAGGGAGTATCTTTTTGCAGTCGTTTGTTTGGGGGGTATTTGTCGGTGATTTATGCTGTATCTAGCCTCGAAACACATAGTATGAGTACGGGCCTCAGCGCTGAGGCCCGTACTCATACAGTTGACGCATCTATCCGCATAATCGTGTTGGCTGGATGAAGTGCCCGAAGAGTGAAGACTAAGGTTAGGGTGCGCAACACGTGGGTCTGGGCACTGCGACCGAACCCTAACCTTAGCCTCTGGAAATTTTTACCACCAACCACCAATTTGCACTCGCAAAGTCGTCGGCATCCACGAATAATGCCAAATGAGCTCAAAATCAGTCTCACCATTAGACCTGGACGCGACGGATAGCGCGGCTCTCATCCTCCCTGAAATTGAACTCGAAATCGGTATTAGAAAGCGTCTTGCGCAGACCATCGAGGACCGCATCGCTTGGGCTCAGATTTTGCGGGAGTCTCTTCAGAATGGTATACATATATGATGATTCAATCTTGATGAAACTTATCAGATAGTAGGAAAAAGCAGTTCCAATCTTGACTTCAAAGATACGGCCTTGACCGCATTAGCTGCCATCGAAAAGCCCTTGGACTTTCTCTACGACCGCACCCCGCCGTGCGTCATCCAGGACACCGCTGACGCCCTCATTGCGGCACCCAAGCCGTCACGTCCTCCTCCAAAAGCCAAGCCAGCCCCAGTCTTTACACGAAAACAGGACAAATTTTTGTACACGCGCGCCGGAGATCAGCTCTACACCCTCGAATGCCCGTCCTGCCATAAATGCCAGTTCAGCTCTCTCCAAGGCCTGTACAACCACGCCCGGATCACGCACCAGCTTGTCTGGGGCACGCACGACGAGTGCGTGCGCGCGTGTTCGATCGTCCCGCCCGCCGACGCGCCCGTGGATCTGCAGAATGGAGTGGAGATCGTCGTGAACCTCTTGGGTGTGCGCAGCCTATTCCAGCGAGCGTTGGAGGAGCAGGAAGGGTTGAGTGCGACGCTGGGGCTGCACGCGGAGACGCCGGCGCTGGCGGCTGTGTTGGGGAAGGATGTGAAGAGGAGGGAGATTCGCGTGTTTGGTGAGGATGAGGATGTGGATGTGGATACGGTTGTTGCGCCGCCAAAGTGGCGGCTTCCGAATGTGAATAGGCATCATGTTGATCGCGTGCGCGGTGTTGAGCTGGAGGAGGAGAATTCAAGCAAGTCTGTGGATCGCCCGGTGGAGGGGTCGTCCTCGGTCGTGTCGACTGTCGGTACGAGTCGATTTTACATATCGGCACGCGTCATTGTCACGGATAGAAGTTTATACGTTCCAGTGGGTGAGTCTTCATCGCACTCTCTTCCGTACAACCACAGTCTAACTCATTTGCTCCAGAAAGTCGACCAGAACACGCAGACTACACCCACAAATGGATGCTCTCTGTTGAAGCGCCTTCATATGTCAGTCCTTACTAGCACTCGATTGCTCTTTACTAATTCCCCGTAGAGCCTTGATATTACTACCATCCTCTCCCAAGTTACCGCCACATCTCTCTCCGACCATATAGATTTCGCACCCATAGCCGCCTCTGAACCTCCATTCGTCGTCATGGGCACCGCTCACACGCCTTTCCTATGCCGCCTTGAACTCCTCTTCAATCCTGCGCGCGGCCAAGGTCAGACCGTCGTCTTGGAACACTGGGTCGACGTGGGTGTCCATATCGCTCATGTTGTGAATACACTGTGCTTACATCCTGGCAGTTGGAATTGACAAAGTCCAAATACGCGCAGAAGCGGGAAGAACAGATCGTGGATGTCGAGCTGCACAAGGAGACGATCATTGCGCCGCCCAAGAAGGGATTTACGCCTGTGGATGCGTCAAGTCATTGGAAATCTGCCACCAACGCGAGCCCGGTTACACCGCCTGCTGCTGAAGCTCCAGCCGATTATTCAGTCCTTCTACGTCAGCTACTGCTGCAGTACCCTCTCACTTCAGCTGGTATGTGCTTGCCCTTCAATCTTCTCTATGTGATGCTGATTGACGTCCCGATAGCATTAGGTCAAGAGCTGCCTTATATGCTAGTCGCCTCGACAAAGCGATTTCAAGCGCTCGTTCCAGGTCGTCAGAAGGCCATTGAGGTTTGCCTTGCATCATTTAGGCATCCACTCTTTACTCATGTTCACAGTGGGGCCGCGCGCGCGCTATCCGGGACGCGTACGCTGACTTGACTCGCGATACAAATCGGATCGGCGTCTTACCCAACCTATCGACCGCAGATGTCCTTCGCTGGCTCAAAACCAATACGGAGGGTCCTCATCGCACTACTGCCACCGGAGTCCGACGCCGCCGCCTTCGGAAGCCGCCAATCAAAAGTGGTGTCTTATATGCGGGCTGGCGTTTCGATGCACATCCCCCAGGGGACATGGAAGCAGGCTGCTCGATTATTCCTCGCGAACGACAGTGGCCTGCGATGCCCATCATCGACGTAGACCGCCTCCTGTCTGCTCCTCCACGCCCGCTAGCGTCTCAGCATGTCGCGTTCAGGCCCTCGCCGCGGTTTGGGCGGATGCCACCGTGGTCGGGGCGTCGGATCCAAAGCTCCTTTTAGCGGTGAAGGATGTCATCGAGGGTCTTCGTCTCAAGAGTTTCCGGTCTTCGTCCGAGAGCATATTCCCGCTGGACACCCTGGGACCCGATGTGAACAAGGCGCTCGCGCCGTACGGTGTCCTGACGCTCGCTGTTGCACAGCTCATTCGGCGGCTTACGAGCGGTGGCGTACGGGGCAAGGTATTGACGCCGACACATATCGTGCAAGGTCTGGTTGATGGGAAGTCGCGGGATCGTGTAGGGAGGCGATGTTTTATATGCTGGCACGGATGGGGAGGAAGCGAGATCAAATAGCATGATGCAGAGCAAATATAAAAACCATAAAACAAATCACTAGTCACTCTTCGGATACCTCTATTGCAACTTCGATAGCAGGACCCGCTGCATGCTTCGACGCCTTGACGAGCTTCTTACTCTTCGTCTTCGGAATCTGCGCACTGGGACATAGACCTGCGGTGCTCAACGTACATTCGTCGCACTTCGGTCGCACGGGGCGACATATCATCTATGTCGTGGCGTCAATAGGTCTTAAGAGTACAAAGTATGAATGCACCTGTCCAAATCCGACTAGCATATGGTTTATATCTGGGTGGAGTTCAGTCGGGAGCCACGACTGGAGATTTAGCCGTGTCTCTTCTGGTGTCTTGGTCGGAGGCTTGTGCCACCCTAGTCGATTTGTTATGCGGTGGACGTGCACATCTACGCCAATGCCATGGTTTCTAATCGCGAAGGAATATAGATACGGGTTGAAAGAGGAAGGCAACGTACAAATTCCACGCAATCTGGAGCGCTAGAAACGCCATCTTCGGTCCAACGCCAGGAAGGGAGCATAGCTCGTCCACAGTCTTTGGCACGTCCGAGTCGAAGTCGTCCTTTAGCTTTTGTGCTGCCTGTTTGATGTACCTACAATAGTCAATATAATGTCATCCATACAAGTTTGGACGTACACCGTCTTCCGCCTCCAAAATCCCACCTTGGCTATCGCGTCTGATATCACAGAATCCTCCGCTCCAATAATCGCGTCCACGGATAACGCGCCGCCCACTGCCTCGCGCAGGCGCGACACGGCGGCGTCGGTGACTTCGTCTTTGGTTTGGAGGACAGCATGAGGGATACGAGGGTGGCGAAGCGTCTATTCTACGTCACCTTGTCAGCACTTGCGCAGACAGTGTGGGGACATTGAGTATGTATACCTTTGGATTAGACTCCCTCATCTGCGCCTGATCACATCCCATAGTATCGACGGGCGCGACAAACGTAGAGCGCATCTCCTTGATAGCGGCGTACGTCTCTCGCCATCGGTCCGGTGCTGGGTGCGGCGTGGCGAGTGATTGCGGTATGGGATGTTTCTTCGGGGATGAGGCTTTTGGTCGTTTAGGCGTAGGGTTGGTCGCAAGTTGGTCGTCGTCGGAGTCCTCTGTTTTAGGTCGTTTACTTGGTCTCGGTTCCGCGTCGGACTCTTCCTTTATTTGTACGAGTGTGACGGAAGAGTTGAATGGGCTGACGGTCTCTACGAGGCGCGTGGACCGGCGTAGCATCGCGTTATTCGGAGGTAAAGCAGACATGAACTGGACAACAAGTGCTCGGGAATTCGGGCCGTGTTCCGAGGCACTTTTTTCTTTGTTACTTCGACAACATGGAATCCTCAGAATCAATACCCGTAATCCCTCTAGCGAGCTCATCCAACGGCCGCGTCTCTTCAAAATCATGGAAACCGTTGAAATCCGCTACAGTGTTGGTCTTTGCCCTCTCCTTCCAGTCCGACATGCTAATAAGTCTAGACGGAGTCATCAATCTGCAGGCCGCAAATCGAAAAGCTGGGAGGACAGGATGGAAAAGACGAAAAAGGCTTTGTCGATTAAGAAGCTCGAGGTCGAGTTGAAGGAGGAGAAGAAGCAGGCGGTGATGCGGTATGTGGATAGTGCTGTATTGGCTTTTTTCGGATGGTGTTGATAGGATGCAGACGGAAGGAGGTTACGATGGAGCGCAAAAAGGCCGCGGAGGAGCGCCAGAGATTGGAGAGGATAAGGCCAAGGTGAGTAGTCGTTTAGATGTGCATCTTGGGGCTTTTGTTGAGAATGTCGTTTTAGATGGGCGCTAGGAAGGCCGCTAGGCTGAGGCGGAAAGCGGGCAGGAGCAAGAAAGTGAATGGATAGCTTCTTGACTCGACATTGTCGCCAACCTTATTTACTTGGACTCGTCACGACGGTATCGCATGGTTCCGGGACGCAAACGCTCAGCCTTATTTACAGCTCTGTTTCCGCTTCCCCGTACTCCTACTCGGCTGTTGTCATGTCTCCTACATCTACGGCTAATGCTGGAGCAGTTATTGGGCGATTCGTGCATCAAAGTCTAATGCAACGACAGACGAGGTGCTTAGATCCCTTTGTCTTTTTACGGGCGATGAGAAGCGCGCCTCGATGGACCCTTGCATTGCTCACAATGAGATGCGGAATATGCTGGCCATGTACTCGTCAAAGCCGCGTTATGGAATATCGGTATTCTATTGGTGTTCAAACATGCGCCTTTATTCCTCTGCTTTCGCGCGCGTCAGAAATACCTCATATTACCCTCAAGGATCCCACCACAGATTTCTGGGCTGACTTACGCAAGGACAGCAGTCTATTGTACATCTCCCATGTCCCTCGAACACCCCACAGTCGCGCTCTGCATATACAGTCTGGCTACTACGACAGTATAAGCGTCTCTATGAACTATACTCCATACATGATGGCGAGTTGCCTATGGTAGGTTCGTTGAGTTTCATCTGCTCTCAGTTCCAGGCGGGTACACCCTGTTGTTCGGAGGAGGATCTAGCTATCGCGGCGATACAAGGTGCGTGATTACTTTGAACAAGCAAGTCATATCTGAATGCGGTGTATTGGACTAGCTATACGGGCTTGAGACTGGTATCAACATTTCTCGTAACCAGTACGTATCTCATCGTGTTGACGTTGTTCTTCTTTCCGAGGCAAAGCCTACTGAACTCGATCGCTTGTTAAGCAACATCCCGTGCCACGAGATGCAGGTTCTTCAACGTTGACCATCGACTGCCAGCACGCTCGCAACTGGAACAATGCTGTTCCAATTCTTATACTCCTTGCTCGAATACTTCACACCTCCAGCCAAATATTTTGCTTCCATGGCGGAAAATCCCTACCCTGCCATACGCGACATAATGACACCAAGGCGTGTCGGAAGGATGTCGACGGACCTCTGGGTGGGCGCTATCATTGAGGTCGGTATCACGGAAGTCAATCGCGCGCAAGATGTCCTCGCCATCCGCATTCGCAGTGTCGAGCAGATTCGCCTACTTGAACTGCACGAACTGAACATCGTGTCGCTGGAATATGACGGCGAGGTGCGACATTACACGGCTGAGCGCATGGTCGAATACAACCCGAGCGCCCCTGCTCAAACGTTGAGTGCTCGTATGAGGTTCGTCCAAGTCCACCGTTCCCGGCTTACGCTGATGATCTGGTTATTGCAGTCACTTCAAAGGGAAGCAGGTCGGCACGCGCGGCGCGCTCGACGAGATCAATAGCTTCCAGTCAATCTACGAGGCTCGTGGCTACATGCACAAAGATACCGGAATCATGGAATCCTTCAATGTTCCACCCACTGTCCATCTGAATATCCTCCACTTTGCTGTTCTCTGCCAACTGGTCTCAAAACATTGCTCGAAGTTGGACCGTCTTCTGGAAACTATGACCTGGCTTTGGGCGCGCAGCTTCTTTGTCTGTCTTCGCCGCCTCTGTGAGAGACAGCACGGAGAGCCAATTGCTACGGCACGCGGTCCTGCTATCAACAAGATGGGGCGTCTTACCCCTGCTATGCCTCGTCTCGTCACCGAGAACGCTGACGTTACCATGTCCCCTCCGGAAATAAAGAAACAATTCCTCAAATTCTTCAAGGGATCAGATCCTAGGGAGGTAACGGTTGGGAGGAAGATGCAAGGATCCAATATTGCAATGGCTACCTCGTTGATGTGATCATGGCCGAATTTGACGATGTGTACCAAACCGCACTTGATGAACTGAATGTGAGTAAACATTTTGTGGCAATTTCGGTGTGTACTCACGACTGGAAAGGAAAATGCAGCAAAGATAACAAAGATTGTTAATGCCGACAAGCGTTTGGCTGATGCAGAGCAGCAAAAGGCTGAGTTGCTTGCAGAGTCGGCCAACCTCCGAGAGGAGATGGCACGGATGAAGGTCCAGCAGCCTTTGTAGCAGGACGTGGTTCCCCTTGGTTGACTATGGTAGTCATCGGTGATATCTGGCATCTGCGTAAGTATTGTGT
The DNA here is from genome assembly GCA_015501595.1 of Hymenopellis radicata. Taxonomy (NCBI): domain Eukaryota; kingdom Fungi; phylum Basidiomycota; class Agaricomycetes; order Agaricales; family Physalacriaceae; genus Hymenopellis; species Hymenopellis radicata. Next base: position 60,408 of record JADNRX010000154.1, read on the forward strand.
CGACCGGGTTTTGATTTCTTTCTTGTATTGTAGTGAACGTGTATTAAAGCACGTAACATTAGGGCAGTATGATAAGGGAAATATGAGGTTGCATCGAATTGTACAATACTGCCCTGTCCTAAGCGAGGCAGAACAGCACGTATTGAACGCAGTAGCGTATGGTGGTAAGACCGAGAGTCGAGGCGGGCTTACCGGATCCGACAAATCTGTATCACTGAGAAAATCAGATTTTCTTACCAGCTGCACTGATTTTCTGAGACCGGAAAAATGCTGAGAAAATTATATTTTCTCAGAACTCAGAAAATTCGATTTTTAAAGATATTTTATAAGTTCATAAAGAGCAATTTTCTCAATAGAATAAATTCTCTTTGCTGAAAAATTTTCTGAGCTTACAAAAACTGATTACCCCCCATATGCCAGGAAGACTACCATGGTGTCAGTATACTACATGGAATGATATGTATCATACATAGAAGAGGGGGGGGGGGGGTCTACATATCCAACATAGCCTATGCCTGCACCTGTATCATCCATATAAGAGGGGGTGTACGACTTCCTTTCGCCACCCTACCGTCCTCGCCTCAACTCATCACCAGAACCCGACGGAGAGGCACCGCCCTGAAGGTCCTCGACCACCAAATCTTCACCAGCCATGGAGACATCGATGCCGACAAAGGAGTTGTGGTCCATCAACAAGTACAGCTCCGCGAGTGTCGTCCCGACACCCGGACGCACATGATAATAATGGAATATATCGAAATGCGCGACGGTGTACGCCAGCTGGGTGTCGGGACCCAGTTTATCGCGGAGAACACCGACAAGACGATGGTTTAGACATGGGGGGTAGCGTCTACGCGCAGCCCGGCGGAGTTCGTTGGGCAACAGTGAGAGCCAGCAATACCCACGCCTGTCGATTGCGCCAGCGGCCTTTGCCTCCTCTGCCTCAGAGCCTACTTCAGACGCATCATCGACATCGCCCAATTCATCGCGGGAATTTTCCAGCACAGCAGGCTCGTCAGGGGGCGTGGGCGAGACATCATCGTCCTCGTCCTCGTCCGTTTGTGCGGTCGCTGGCGATTCCGATATTTCTTCAGAACCCGTAACATTTTGGGACTCTGATTGCTCGATGTGCGTCTCTTCGAGAGTCGAAACGCCATCAATCAGTTCGTCTGCGCCCGATTCATCCGTCGATGCCGCACGAGTCTTTTGTTCCATCGCTACATCGCACTCTGACTGTGGTATAGCTGGACCGTGGGCTGGCAGGAGTGGAATTGTCGACGTGGTGGGACGCAGGTAGGACCTAAGTCTAGTGCTGATGGGGGAGTAGGACTCGGAGCTGCCTTGCCGTTCGGCGGAGTCTGAAAATTGTAGCGGCCCGAGAGATGCCGCCGTAAGCGCGTCGAGTTCATATCCGGTTCATAAGGTGCTGTATCGATGACGAAAGAGGACGCCACAAATTCCACCTGAGCCCATGGTACTACACCGATGGTGAAACGGTTATCCTGCTTGCCTTCCATGTGAATTGGCGTACACGATGTGTAAGCAAGTGGCAGGGGTTCGACTCCCCTTCGGTGGATACATGGATGGGCCGTTTTTTACACCGATTCAAATTTGTGCTTGTGTGGCGCACGCCGCATGCTACAACTTTTATTTATGCATTGCGCGTGGTGCAGCAAGTAAACCTACGCCCTCGGTAAGTAACCTACCTGCCTCCCGATAACTTGTCGGATCTGCGAATGTCAGAAGAGATATGAGTACTAGTGTTACCGCGTTAACGATTTAACTGATTGAGAACGCGCGCCGTGGCGTTGGCGGGGTGGAGATCGGACGGAGCTGCTTTTTATGGAAATCTGCCGAGCGTGCAACTAAAAGTTGCCGCAATTGGAAGAGGCAGTGAATTTTATTTAAACCTCCTACGTTGTGGCAACAGTTTTCAGATTCACCCTTCTCGTTCGTGATGGGACGGGACGGGCGCACTCATTTTGTTCTCCAAATCTTTCACACCTAGAAGACACGCCTGGCAGGATGCATTTCGGACACGCACAACACTCATGACTCTCTTCCTACCCTTCCTCCTCATTCACGCCGGAGATCTCACCAATTCTGGTACAGAACACGAAGTCCGATCCGTTCTTGGCTCAGCCTCAGCATCCGCTAAAGGTCTTTATCGCAGGAAACCACGACGCCATCCGATGCCATCCTCTCATGCTACGCGACTCTGATCTACTTGGAGAATTCTTCCGTCGTGCGCGAACACCAAATTGCTGTGTATGGGAGCCCGGCACGGCGCTGGCGTATTCCAGTACCAGCGCGAACTGGTCGCATATCCCGCCTCGCACGGGCATTCTCATCACCCATGGCCCGCCCGTCCACCGCCTTGATTCGGGGGGCGCTGGATGCCCGGCGCACTGGCCCCGTCTGCACGTTTTCGGCCATATCCATGTCGAGTGCGTGAGGTGGTCTGACGCACAGAGGTGGGGAGGGGGGGGGTGGACGGACATACTCTGCGCCACATTCGCAGCGGTGCGAGCATTTTTCTGTGCAAGGCCCGAAAGCGAGGGCACCATTTTGGTCAATGCCGCAGGCTGAGGGACGAGAAGCGTAGGGAGGCTGCAGTGATTGGTCTGATTCCCTAAGATCAAGCGGGACACAGGATGCGCCGCTGGAGGTTAAGTCAAAGGATAATGAACGCAGGGAGGCGCGAGGACGGCACAGAGACGGCGATCCTGGAGCTGCCAGCAAGTCAAAGACGAGGCCAATTGAGATTGCAGACACGATCCTCGCGACCACCTTAGACATATGTAGAAAAGACAGTGAGTAGTTAGTCGTGTAGGTAGAGAAATATGCAGCGCGTCGACTCGCGTTCAAACGACAGTATTACCATATGAGGCAGATTGTGCGAACGCAGCGCCACTGTTGAACGAGTACATGCCGCTGTCGGAGAAATGCACTTTTCTCCGTATCAACGTCTACAAAGGGGACCGGTTCAGATTGCGGGTTTGAAGGAGTTTTTCAGTGATTCAATATGTCCCGTTTGATTTGAACGAAATTGAGGGCAAATCAACCTCAAAAGGGTTCATACAAACGAAATAATTCACTGATCCTGACTCGGAAAGCAGCGGTGTAGTCACTCCTCGGATACCTCTAGAGACACTTGGATAGCTGGACCTGCTACGCGCTTCGATACGTTCTTACTCTTCGGCTTCGGGAGCTGAGCGCTGGGACACAACCCTGCCGTGCTCAACGTGCATTCGTCGCATTTCGGTCGCACGGGAGACATATCATCTACGCCGTGGCGTCAAATAGGTTGTAAGGATAAAAAGGATGAACGCACCTGTCCAAATCCGACAAGCATATGGTTTATATCCGGATGGAGCTCAGTCGGGAGCCATGACTGCAGATTTAGCCGTGTCTCTTCTGGTGTCTTTGTCGGAGGCCTGTGCCATCCCAGTCGGTTCGTTATGCGGTGGACGTGCACGTCTACGCCAATTCCGTGGTTTCTAATCGCGAAAAGGATGTAAACACGAGTTGAGAGTGAGTAAGGAACGTACAAATTCCACGCAATCTGGAGCGCCAGAAACGCCATCTTGGGTCCCACACCAGGAAGAGAGCAGAGCTCGTCCACTGTCTTTGGCACGTCCGAGTCGAACTCGTCCCGTAGCTTCTGTGCTGCCTGTTTGATGTACCTACCAATAGTCAATATAATGCCGTCCATAAGAGTTTGGACGTACACCGTCTTGCGCCTCCAGAACCCCACCTTGGCTATCGCCTCCGATATCACAGAATCCTCCGCGTCGATAATCGCGTCCACGGATAACGCGCCGCCGACTGCCTCGCGCAGGCGCGACACGGCGGCGTCGGTGACTTCGTCTTTGGTTTGGGAGGACAGCATGAGGGAGATGAGGGTGGCAAAGCGTCTATTCTATAATAGTCCACCTGGTCAGCACTTGTACAGAGAACGTGTGGGCATACCTTTGGGTTGGATTCCTTCATCTGCGCCTGATCACACCCCATAGTATCGACGGGCGCGACAAACGTCGAGCGCATGTCCTTGATAGCGGCGTATGTCTCTCGCCATCGGTCCGGTGCTGGGTGCGGTGTGGCGAGTGACTGAGGTATGGGTTTCTGTTTCTTCTGGGATGAGGGTTTTGGTCGTTTAGGCTTAGGTTTTGTTGCAAGTTCGTCGGAGGATGAGGAGTCCTCTGTTTTAGGCCGTTTACTTGGTCTCGGTTCCTCTTGCTTTATTTGTACGAGTGTAACGGAAGAGTTGAATGGGCTGACGGTCTCTACGAGGCGCGTGGAACGGCGTAGCATCGCGTTATTCAGAGGTAAAGCAGACATAATGAGCACGTTAAGGACAAGAAGTGCTCGTGATTCGGGCCGTGTTCCGAGGCACTTTTTTCTTTCTTACTTCGACAACATGGAATCCTCAGAATCAATACCTGTAATCCCTCTAGCGAGCTCATCCAACGGCCGCGTCTCTTCAAAATCATGGAAACCGTTGAAATCCGCTACAGTGTTGGTCTTTGCCCTCTCTTCCGTCCGACATGCTAATAAGTGTAGACGGAGCCATCAATCTGCAGGCCGCAAATCGAAAAGCTGGGAGGACAGGATGGAAAAGACAAAAAGGCTTTGTCGATTAAGAAGCTGGAGGTCGAGTTAAAGGAGGAGAAGAAGCAGGAGGTCATGCGGTATGTGGATAGTGCTGTATTCGCTTTTTCGGATGGTATTGATATGATGCAGACGGAAGGAGGTTACGATGGAGCGCAAAAAGGCTGCGGAGGAGCGCCAGAGATTGGAGGAGGATAAGGCCAAGGTGAGTAGTCCTTTAGATGTGCATCTTGGGGTTTTTGTTGAGGATGTTGTTTTAGATGGGCGCTAGGAAGGCCGCTAGGCTGAGGCGGAAAGCGGGCAGGAGCAAGAAAGTGAATGGATAGCTTCTTGACTCGACATTGTCGCCAGCCTTATTTACTTGGACTTGTCACGACATAGACGATGATAACGCATGGTTCCCGAGCTCAGCCTTTTCTGACTGCCGTGTTTCCGCTTCTGCGTACTACTACTCGACTGCTGGCTGCTGCCATGTCTTCTACATCTACAGCTCATGCTTGAGCATTTATTGAGATGCGATGTGATGGCCATGTACGCGTCAAAACCCCCGTTGTGGAATATCGGTATTCTTTGGGTGTTCAAACATGCACATTTATTCCTCTGCTTTGCAGTGTGGCGTATTTCTCCTCTCACCTAGATCGGGGCAAAAACCAGTAGCAATATCATGTGAAAATATTGTGGCACAAAACCACTGGCTCCTTTTCGATCGACCTTTATCTTTCTTTACTCTTACCTTGTCAGACTTTGATAGTTTGACTTGCCTTCGCTGCTTTCCATCGCTTTCACTGCTGCTTTCTACGCTTTCTATCAATCACTCTCATATCCAACATGCCTGCTCACTCCCGCTCTCTCCCTGACTTCACCAACACTGTCGTCGCCCACGGTCGCCTGCATCTCAAGAAGTTTCTCGGTGCTGGCTCCTTTGGCGCGGTATACGAGGGCGTGGATATCAAGACGGCCTGTAGACTGCAATACGCGGTGAAGGTCATGTTCGCTCCTCCACCTGGCTCGTACAAAGAGGAGCTACAACGCGCTGAAATCGAACTCCACAAGCGGGTTTCTGAGCACCGCAACGTCGTTACCCTCCATGAACACATCGTCGAGGGTCCTTACAGCTACATCCTTCTGGATCTCTGCGGAGACGATGTGTACACTCGGCTCGGAAAGGGCCAGTTCAGACACAACGACGACTTGATCCGTTCGACCATGATTCAGATTATTGATGGTCTAATGTCTTGTCATGAGAAGGGGGTCTTCCACCGTGACTTGAAGCCAGAGAACATACTCACTTCCAGCGATGGGAGTAGGGTGTTCTTGGCTGATTTCGGCTTGTCGACGAAGCAGCGCGCTTCAAATGAGTTTCGGGTGGGAACCTTGCATTTCATGTCACCGGGTATGTTTCTGCTTCACATTTAATGCCTGATACTGACTTGCTGCAGACTGCATTGGGTCAATGTACACAACCCCTTACTACTACCCAGAATACAACGACATCTGGTCGGTGGGGGTCATCCTAGTCGGCCTTGTCACTGAATACTATCCATGGAACAGCGCTGACTGGGAGGATCCGCTCTTCCGAGCGTACCTCAGAGATCCCGATTCCATCGCAAAGACGATGCCGATACGCATCTCGGCAGAGTGCAACGAATTGTTGAAATGTATTTTCACGGTCGAGCCTTTTGATCGCATATCGCTTTCTCGGCTGCGTATGTTCATTGAGCAAATCGACACATTCTTCCTCAAGTCCAGGATCGAACTCCCGCTTCCAAGTCCGCCATGCAAGGACTCTGGAGGTGGCTCGACTCTGATGAACATCGCTATTGCAGGGATATCTGTTCCTGTTACTCCGCTTGACCGACCGTCATTGGATGTTCCTCTCCCGCCGATGGATGTCGCGGAACGGGATGTAGGATATTTTGCTGGAGGGCCGGCAATCAACCCGCGCTTCTAGTCCATAATTGACCGGTCCAATTATGTTCACGATTCAACTCACACTCTTTTGGTTATTCGCTCGTTTACAGATCTTTGTCTTGTGGGTACTGGGGGCTTCATACGCGTAAAACATGGCACTGGCACTGGGGGCTTATTCACACTTCCTTCCTGGCTGGGGAAGTACATTGGGCACTGGGGGCATTGACAAACTGCGGGAACCGGGGGCATATAACTACTTTGGGAACCGGGGGCTCTAGACGCAGGTCATCTGCGTCGACTTTGGGTACTGGGGGCATACTTCTTCCATTGCGACTAGGGAAGACTTTTGGGATCAGGGGGCATTTAACGGTCGTCTGGCAAACGACTGTTAATGGAAATGATGCGTGTGCCTCTGGCGCTGGCAAAGGACGAAGTCGTCTCAGCACCATGTTGCAGAACTGATACGATTTGTCTTTTTTGGGAGGCTCTAGACGCAGGTCATCTGCGTCAACTTTGGGTACTGGGGCATACTTCTTCCATTGCGATCTGGGAAGACTTTTGGGATCAGGGGACATTTCAACGGTCGTCTGGCAAACGACTGTTAATGGAAACGATGCGTGCGCATCTGGTACTGGCAAAGGACGACGTCGTATCAGCACCATGTTGCAGAACTGATACGACTCGTCGTTTTGGGAACTAGGGGAATCTTGCGCGTCTGGTTGTGGTACCAGCACTATTCGCGAAACTGGTATTAGTCAAGTCGGATCAGCACCATGGCAGAACTGATCCGACACGGATGGATTTGGGAGTCGGGAGTGCACGCTAAGTTGTAGCGTGCACTCTCGAGACGTCCCGGAGCGTACGTGGATCTATTCCTCAACATCTCACCAGAACTGACTACATTTTCTGAGATGTCCACCTGATGCCAAGAATCGCCTTCATTGATGCATAGATACTTGGTCAATGTAGAATACACCGTTTCTTCTGTGTAGTATAAAGAAAATAACAACAGAATGATCGTGTAACATATTCACGCGTGCGCCATAAGAGTTCCAACATTACAGGCTTTTTCAGCCGACCAATAGCAGCAACATCCGAAGGCCGCTTCCCGCCGGCCACTCCATCAATGTGCGCAATAAGAGGTGGTGGCGGGGGAGCTGTCGTACCCGCGATGGTCGCCGCCACCCACGCATAATTTAACGCTAAAATGTGCGGTCGTTGTTGCTCATTTCCTAATCGATCCAGAAGATCGTACGCCTCAGGCCATCTAGGTACAGCCATGGGTTGGGACATCTGGGTAGCTACTGATTCCATGCGCCAAAGTTGTGTTGAATAGAAACTCTCTCCTGATAATTCGGATTCCGATTGCAAGTCTCCCTACAGCAGAACTGGTCCCTCAACGACGCGTCGACGAATTCTGATACGACGCACCTTAAGGACCGTTCGTCACCGACGTTGTGGCCCTGGTAGTTGTCCCAGTCCTCAATTGCTTCGAATTCCATGACGGACACCATCAACGCGATGTTTTCCCGTGCAAAGTACTGAGGAACAGATTCTATAAAACTACAAGCAGAAAGCTAATCTAAGGCGCGTACGCCACAACTTTATCAAAAACCATTAATGTAATCCGGTACATACATCAGCCCAATCCCTGATACGCCACTATAAGTGGGTGACTTCCCATAACGTTTATGCCAGATAAACCGCACAATAAACCGAGTTGCATTCGAACTCCGCTCATTTTCTACTTCAGTATCAAAACCATAACACCGGAGTCATTTTGGAGAGTTAGATAAATTCCAACTTGCCTCGGAGTCGTTGCCGCTCATGTCTCCGTAAGGCAAGTATGCATTTCGGCGAGGTATTGCGCTGAACTTGGATCCCGAACATCGAATGGGTCATGTAACGAGACGTGACCACTTTCCGGCTTGCCAGAGGCAGCAAAGCGTGTCGTATACACTTGAAGGTATGCATACGGGACGATAGGACCCTGGCAACGGTGTCTGGGAAGTATCTCTTTGATAGTTTGGAGTCTGGAGGTGGGGGGTACCCCCTCCCTCCAGACTCAGAATCTGAAAGACAGTCTTCGCTCCACTTTGTTTTCCTACCCTGACGCGGCTTGACGGCTCCATGCGCTTACCTTCCTGTTCGGGCGGTTGCTATGCGTCTGAAGAAACAAAATATCTATTCAAATGTTATGGGAAGTCACCCAGTATGTCAACATCGTCCAACAAAAATTGTAGCAAGAAACTATAGCAAGAAACTATAGGTAACGTTGTATAATAAAGCATATGTTGACATTATAAGAGTATGAGAGAATTCTGAAGGACGACTTCACGACAGGCGAGGCTTTTTCGATCGTCCGCTAGAAGCATCAGGCGGCCGCTTTGTACCATTCGCTCAGTGTGTCGTTGGAGGCAAGGCGGGCGGAGTCGCTGTCCCCGCAATAGTCCCCGTCACCCACGCATAATCTGAGCCCAAGATCCACCGCTGCTGCTGGTCGTCTCCCAACAGCGCGAGGAAAGCGTATCCTCTCGTCTGGGCACCAGCCCACCTCCCAACATCGATCATGCGCTGTGGTTTCACGACCTGCATAAGAAAAAGGATGTTTGGTCAGAACGAACTCGATATACGGAACTCTCTGTCCTACCTGCAAGGTCCACTTTCCAATAGTAGTAGTCCACGTGAAGCCCCATTTTTTGGCGAACATTAGCTGATGTTCTAAATGGGCCTGGGTAGCTGCTGTGACTCTGATGTCTACTTTCGGCAGGTCGTTGGTCAAGAAAGGCACCAACGAAGTGCGACAGGGTTCGCATCCGCATCCGACAGCTTGCAGCTCTCGAAGAGAAACCACCTGCGATGGCCGTGGTCCGATGGTATGTCGAACGAGCTTCTTTGCGACTTCAGCAGCGAATGTCGAAAAGGGGGCATCCAGCAAGGATAATTGCTGTGTGGTGAGAAACTTGGGCAGTTGTTTGACGAGCGGTACCAGTCCGTTCTGAATATATCCAGGCTCGTTAGCTAGAGGCAGAGCTAAAAAGCGAGCGAGGATTTGGACTACGTCACTAGAGAGTCGGAGAGTGAAGCAGTGCGTAAGAAGTTCAATTCCGTCGTTGGAACGATAATAGTAGCTCGGGTGGTTTATCAATGATGACTGATTGAAGTTGCCAATCATGCCAGCAAGACAAAGCTTGAGCAAGCCTTGAAGAGTCGTCAAGGACTCTGACGAGTCAGCCTGGGACCGAAGATTCTCGGACATGAACGTGGACAGAGACTTGAGTAGAACACCCTGGCCCGCTACAAGTGCCTTCACGCGATCTGCTGTTAGACTGGAAAAGACGATATCAATCAGTCGAGTCATTTTGAATCGCAACTGATGAACCCACAATGTCTGCAAAATCTTGATCGCATCCTTAGACCGCAACAACGCAGTGCGTAATTCTTGGGTGAGCGTCGAATTCGATGACAGGAGAACAGAGGCAGCTTGCGAAAAGAAAGGCTCGAGGAATTGGCTCAACTCCGGCTTGGCCTGGAGGAACTTGTCCACTTTGGGCACAAGCGCCGAATAATATTCGCTCGGGGGTCGCTGGGGGTGGGCGGTCTTTTGCCCCTCTCGTTGCAAGAACATATTGTGTAAAAGAGGGAGACAAACTTGAAAACAATTGAAGCGAGTGCCCAGTTCTAGAATGGAGAGAATAGGATCCACGGTGAGAACCAAGGTGTAAGCTGGCTTCGAACGATATGTTTTCGCTTTCGCTGTCCGATACGGTGGCATTTCGCTAGCAACACGCCCGAGGCATGCACTTATAATCCCTAAATGCTCTGCGCCCGTCCATGCAGGGGATTCGGAGGGACACTTTTCAACGTATGTTAAAAGAGCTGTCCAGACATTGAGGTTATACGGCTGAACGGAGTGCAGACGAGGAATCAGACTGTAAACGTCTCGTTGAGCCAGACAGAAATGGTCAGAACAATAAAGGCTTACACTGTGCGCAAATAGTCAGTCGGATCCTGCTTGGACTGGACCACTTTCATTATCCAGTCGATCTCAGACACATCGAGTTTCTGGAACGTGTCCAAAGCGAGTTGTTTCTGCGTCTCGCACCAGGAAAGAACGTCCGAGTCAGATTGTCCTGTAGCTATGCCGTCGATGAATCGAGTACGAAGAGTGATAGACCGAAAAAATGTGTTGCGGGATAGTGCCGTTCGTGGGAACAGTGCCGATCTTTTCTTGAAAACACTGGAAGGTTGTGGCTTGGACCAATGCGTCAAGGTGGTGGGAATCGATGGATTGTTATCTGGGTATCAGGCGTTCGGCTGGGACGTTCTAAGAGCCGTGTGAGTTTCTTACTGACAGTGACTTCCTGAGCTAATAAGTTTTTTAGTTATTCGGAGATCCTATCCAAGATTCGCAGCAGTTACGTTCACGGCTAACACGCTGGCCGCTGTTGTCGCCACAGTCCTGTTCTTAGTTAACCACGCCAGGAGAGCTTCCACGAGTCGTTGTTCTTTCGCCGTTGGTGTCTCCGATGTAGAGGACTTCAAAGCCACACAAGCAAACTCGCGTACATCGCCGACGGCGAAGTCGACGGTCGCAGACTCCTCCGGAGTAATGATGAGAGCACAATGTTTGTATGCTGAAATTGCATATGTCAGTCGGTGTAAGGATATCGGAGAAGACTCTTACTGTATGTGAGGGTTCCCCACTGGTGTTCAACGACGGACTGATGAGCTGACTAGAAATACAGAAGTCCGAAGCACATACCGTTCGTCTCTCCCTCTCAAAGCTGGGTTTTCTGTCCCCGTAGTCTAGGCTGCCGTTGATGAAATATTTGTAACCATCCTTGTCTTCCTTGATCGCTTCAGTTGTTGGACCAGACATCCGCATTGGCATCCCATCGAGGCCCAGAATCGACAAATCGACCTCGATTGACTCCACGTCGTCGTCCATGCGAAGTTTGTTCACGTCAACCGTATCACTCCAGTCAGCGGGGTCCTCGTCACAAGAACTGATCATGTCATCAGAACAGCCACCACAAGGACAACCACCCCGATTGCGGCGGACACTGTTGAAACTAGCATGACCGCGTTCCTTGTACGTGACATGCGCCAGATGAAGATTGAAACCGTAAGTTTTCGCCAGAGGTGCGATGTGTTTGAGCATCAGTAGATCAGAGCCTCTGAGAGCCATTGCCTTGAAATTGGCCGTACCATCATCGTAAGTGTGGTGGAATAAGCAAGCGACACATTCAGGCGCTTCAGCTTCATCGAAGTCCGAGTCCTCATCTTCATCCGAGTCCTCATCTTCATCCGAGTCATCGGCAAAGTCCAGCCGTTGCCTCCAGGAGCCGAATACACGGCGAAGCTGCGTCATTGCTCTTCCGAGGTCAGGAAGGCGGGGGATAGACTCTGGTTTGCCGAGAAACGTGAGCCCGTAGGATAGACACGCCACATATCCCGAGTGGATGGGATCTAGTCTTTGACTAACGGCGGTATACGCGGCAATAGCAGTCATAGATAGAACACCGTGGCCTTCGGTGTTGAACGTTTTCGTGGTTCCTTCATGTATGATGTGAACTTGACCACCGACATGATGCGAGGGAAGAATGATGGAAAGCGTTCCGTATTGTTGAGAGTCGTCGCGAATCCTGCCATTTTATCAGAATCAAGCTCGTGCAAGACGGGACTAACGCACTCTTCAAAGCAATCAATCGAACTGGAAATTTCAAATTCAGAAATTTGGCGCATGATGTCATTGTATGACGTACTTTGTGTGGCGTCCTCGCAGAGTCAGACTCTTTAGCTTATATTGAACGACGGTTAGAGATACTCGCGTGTCCAAGGCCGCATTCATGGCCGGTCCAACGGTATCCTTGATCCAGGCTTCCCATCCTGGGTTGTCAAAACGGACCTAATGGGACATTGATGAACAATTATCGTAGAGAACGAGTATTAGTACGCATACCTTGTCACCCGGAAAAGACCAAATCACGTCTTTTCCATCACTGTTTCGTGTAGACGCGGACTGTCCGATTATCTCACGGGCTTCGCGTTCGCTTAACGGCAGACCAATACGTCCTAGTCCGTCGAGATGTAGGCATGGGTTGACGGCGTCGGAATAATTAATCTGATGTGCAAATGAACCATTGAATCGGAGCTCTCCACACAACACGCTTTCCAAGTCGTCCTATATCAGATGAAGGTGAGTAACGCGTCTGTATGCGCTGGCGAAAGTGGGTACCTTGATATCGAAAGACACCCCCAAAGGCGTCTCGTCCTCAACGTCGAGGCCCTTGTAGTTGTCCCAGTCCTCAATTGCCTCGATTTCTTGAACGGAATCCATAGTCGTGGCGAGAGCAGGACTGAGGAATCGGCCTTTATCTGAATCAAATTTGAAATTCCGCCTTGACACAATGGTTCTCACGCCTTCGACGCGACGTGGTCGCGCAATGGTACACGTAGCCTACTCTGTCATTTCCTCAGGCGCTTCAGAACAGGAACCTCACATTGATTTTGATTTCACTTCTTTTCAACCGTCTGCTACTGTATCCATATCCTTTGGGCTTTTCCTAGCAATTCATGCCCGCTCTGTCCCATTGCCATTACAGCGCAAAACTGCTTTCCGCGTTTAGCAGACATGTTCGGGCTCCGCCGCCGTTCCAACCTTCGGGCCCAGGTCCCTACCGGCGGTCCTCTGGAAAACCTCCATCATAAAGCCGAAGAGCGACCGAGTCAGTGCAGCATCCCAGCGCCCTTTCGAGTTTTCGTCACGGACGAAGGCGTGCTGCGCCTGAACCTCGAGGAACTAGAGAAAAGGAGAAGGTCAATGATGCCGTAGATGATATTAGGAGAAGCACATACGGAGAGAAGGACTTTAGCGTCCTCAAGCTCTTTGCGGATGATGTCGCGTCCAGCTCGGGGTACATGTGTGTCTTGCTTCCCAAAGACCATCTAGCGCATATTAAGATTACAATATATCTTATGGTGCACCAAAGAGATACGTACCACCACCTCTTTGTCTGTCAGCTCGCCATTCCGGACGCGGATCAAAGAATCGTCCTGCTTTCCTTTGCCGAGAGTAGCGCTGTGGACATCCGTGGCAAACCAGCAGAAAGAAGCGAGGACGCGAGGATCAAACGCAGCCTAAGTCAGACAATCAGTACCGACGGTCGTACCATAGAAGTCTAGCAACGAACCCTAAATGCCTATAGATCGATTACGGTGGTCAGCGACCGCGTTCGTGCGTGAAAAGGAAACATACCAAATGGCCACCCATGCACATTCCAGTAACTATTAATGATTAGATGATACGATAAGATAAGATCGGGGATGATCCTCACCTGCGATACGACCATTGCAGTTGGGATGAGCAGCCAATAAGTCGATGGCCAGCTTGGCGTCCTAGATCTAATGCGTGAGTGAAATTTTAGACCGGTTTAGTTTCTGAGCGCACTTCATCAAAAGCGGCGACCTCTTTCTCGATCTGTGAAGCGATTAACTTACAGACATCATCATGCTGAATAGCAAGGACAAACCTTGAACCTGTTTCCTCTGTCAGTTCCTAAATCAGATTGTAACTAAAGGATCCAGGCAGATCAGTTTATTACTACACGTACCCTCGCCATCATACGGGATAGCCTCGGGTCCTTGAAATTCGTGGAAGCTGGATGGCAAGACTGAAGAATACTTCAATGATGACAGTGCAATGAGATCGATCGCGACGACATACCGACGACATATCCCTGGCTGGCGATCTGGCCCGCAAAGCGTTCGACGGGGCCAGTCACTTGGTAAATCTCACTACAGAGGCCATTCGAACATGCACCTGTGAGTAACTAGAATATCTTCACCTGAACACGACAACACCTGCTCAATTGCCGTTTAGAACCGCTCCGCATCCACGACGAACACGCACCTGGGAACTTTGCCTGCGGATAGTTCGGCAAGTCAGGCTTCAGCACGAAGACGCGCATGGCCGAGCCATTGCTCGCCGTGGTAGGGAGGTCTTGTTCTGTCTTGGTGATCAGCATATTGATAGTGGCAGTACAGATGAGAGATTGGATTGATCAGCTCCGAGTCTCCGATGAGTTCTTCTAATACCAATCCAGAGACAACAAACATGCGCCAACATACGAAGGCCTGAGGTCTAGATTTGTAGTGGGAAAACCATATGCAATGCATCATGGGGCGACCGGATGCGGCCCGCTCTCGATAGAACTCTTATTGCGGGACCTTCTTCATCATGCATCAACTGCGAGTCCGTGCAGTCCGGGGCCTAGTAGTCAATGGCTTCAATTTCCTACAGCTGGGGGTGGGAGGGAGAAGCTTTCGTTTGAAACTCGTGACTTTGTTTCTCACGCCTTGCTGTCGTCGCAATTAGAACAGTGAGGCTACGTTAAGTACATAAGTACAACTTGAATATTGCGCATGAATGTATACAGCAGTAGCTAAAGCGCAGCATTCGAGAACCTCTATAACTGTTTACGACAGCCGCGGTTTCTTCAACTGTTGGGTACTCATGCCGTTAGAGTGACGCTTGGTCGCCACTCCGTTCACGCGGGTACTAAGAGGCAAAGCCGGCGGACGGGCCATGCCCTCGATGGTTCCTACCACCCACTGATAATCGGATCCCAATATCGCTCGCTGCTGCTCCTCATCCCCGAGCAGGCGCAGTACATCACGTCCCTTCTTCTGATCTCCCAGCCATTTGACGTTTTCCACCATCTGCGGCGGTTTGTATATCTGGACTACCGGTCAGGATGAAAACGGTTTGGCGAGGCAGAAATGGACGTACAGTCGTCCAGTATAAGTATTCCGCTGCCAAGTAAAACCCATTTCTTCGTTGGGGCGAGACGCTCTTCAACATGATGGTTACTACCTGTAGCCATCATGAGGCGCTCTTCGGTGTTGAGCATAAAGGGTACGAGATGTTTATTGCACCAGTTACATCCACACCCAGTAGCTTCGAGCTCCGCAGAAGAGATTGTATGGTTGGGCTTTGTTCGCATAACGAATCGCACAAACTTCTTTGTGACTTCAGCGGCGAACGTCGAGAACGGGCTGTGTTTTAAGGACAAGTGATGCGTGTATAGGAAATGGGGAAGGTCCTTGAGGATGGGTATTAATCCCTGTTCGACGTAAGCCGCGTCGTTGGATGGTGGAGCTATGAGGAAGCGCGCGAGCACTCGACCTACTTCCTCACGGAGGTCCACAGTGAAGCATAATCTGAGCAGCTCTATTCCGGGATTGCCGGCCTCCCTGTTGAGATTATCCTGGCGTATCTTGATTAACGAAAGCGGCCAAAAAGCATTGATTTTAGCTGCGAGACAGAGCCGCTTGATCTTGCAGATCGCCTCGCTTGATTTGACCCAACGCGGAAGAGTATGGGACACAAGGATGATGAGCTGTTTCAAAAGGTCAGGCTTCTTCGCAATGTCGTTGATTCGCTCCGGAGTGAATCTACGAGGGACCGTCAGTTATAACGTTACGTTTCAAAAGAAGCTCAAAGGGCGTTACAATGTAGAACAAGATATGATTGTCCATTCCCCGGAACGTATCAGAGCAATCCGGAAAATTCGAAACGCATCCAAAGACGTGGCAGAAGACGGCACGAGCTGCCAAGCAGCTCTGAAGAAAAATCTCTCGAGACGTTCGCCCCACCCTTCCTCTATTTGGGAGTTCTCAGGAAGAAGTCCATTTATTTCGGACACAAGCAACCCATAATACACCATTTCCCGTGTACCAAGAGATGTTTCCCACATCCTCTCCAACAGACGCATGCATCTGTCAAAACAGCTGAAGCGGATCCCGAGTTTAAGAAGCGATATAATGGCGTCGACGACCTGCCGCTCAACTGTTTTACCAGCTGAATCATTCGAGTACGGTTGCGGTGGCGTCGTCCATGGCGACATGCGTTCTGCAATCTCTGCGAGACAGTTCTGAATAGTCGGAAGATGACGAGGCTGTTCGGAAAGACGTGACAGGAAAGCACCCCAGAAACAGACATCGGAAATCTGTATTGCCTGCAGCCGAGGGATCACACTGAGCGAATCGTCACTGTCAATCAAAAGTGGCTGCAAGAAACGTGCACATACGCATGGTATAAGAAATCATCTGGATTCTGTTTCTCTCCTACGAGTTCCAGTATCCAGCTGATGTCCGCAATTCTGAAGGTCGGCGCCGTGTTTAGCATGAACTCTCGTTGCACTTGACACCACGACTTGACAGTACTGTCATTTCGCGCCTTAGCGGTGGTAGATAAATGCCCAATGAGCTGGACACGAAGTGCATTGGATGCGGTCGCAGAGAAGATTTCTGTATACCTTGCAAAGCGAGAGTCAGTGTTGAAACGGTCTAGAAACAAAGTTGAAGCATACAGGCCGTTCAGATCGCTCCAGCTGAATATTTGATACGAACGGGCTAGGTTATCCGCACCCATTATCGCGAGGCAACACTTTGCGCCACAATAGTGTACGACTTTCCGGAAAAGGTGGACGTCGTGCCAGCGGTCAGCACAGCTTCGCAAGAAAGCAACCACCTCCCGATGTGTCGCTGATGGACTGTTAGCAGCGGATGATTGACTTTTCAACCATTGCAGAAGGACTGTAAGAATCTTCTTGTCTTTCACTGATGCAGGAACTTTTGAAAGAGTCGCCAATTTCGCAAAAGCGAAATCGACGTCTTCAAAGACAAAGCTGACGTACTTCGACTTCTTTGGTGAAATGACGAGGGCGGTGAATTTATAAGCTAGTGCGTGTAAATATCAGTAAGAGCACGCCAAGTCAGAGAGGATGACCGACTGTATGCTGTCAAGCCGTCCTTCATTGACAGTGAGCTAGGACCGGCAGCGCATCGTAGGAGTACGTACCCAGTATTTCCCAGGAACTAGACGAGATTTCCAATCAACGTTGTCATCGTTGATGAAGCAGGAAGTCGGGTCAGAGTCTCCGTCGCGAAGGCCGCCAATGGCTCGACCAGTCATGTGCATCGGTATGTTCTCGAGGGTCTTCACGCGCTTAAATGACAGCATAACTTCGGGAATGCTATCGTCGTCACTTGAATATGAGCCATGATTTGACTCGTCTTCTGAACCATGATTTGACTCGTCTTCTGAACCGTATTCCGACTCGTAGTACGAAGGGTATTCCGGAAAGCCTAGACCGTAGTCTGAGGAGTCGTCTGGGTCTTTCTCGTGTCGCCGCCACTCCACATATTCCACGGATGAAAAATGCAGATCGAATCCATACGCCGTGGCCCAAGGCTCAAGCTGCTTGAGCTTCAATTTATCGGAGGATTTCAGCGCGAAAATTTCATGCGGCCCATCGGGGTACGTATGGTCAAAAAGGCAGACGAGAAACTGTGGCGCAGCAACCGTACCCTCCGGCCTATTACGAAGTTGCGGATCCTTCAAGTTGGTTTGCCATGACCGGAAAACGTGTTCGAGTTGCGCCGCCGCTTGGTCAAGCTGTGGGAGACGCGGTATATCCTGCACTCCGAGCAGAGGACTGAGTTCATAGCAAAGACACGCTGTGTATCCTTGAATAGGATCCAAATTGTGATCGACGCCAGTATACCACGCGAGGGCAGTTATACGTGCAGCGCTGTCACTAGCAGTCTCAAAGGTTCTTGTGACTCCTTGGTGAGTGGTGTGTATTCGGCCGCCGACATGGCGCGAGGGAAGAATGATGGAGAGTGTTCCGTATTGACGCAATTCCGAGTCCTCCGAGATTCTGTAACTGCATAAGACTGGAGGACATTTATCACAAGATACCACGTACGCTTCACAGCCCCAAAGTGAGGATCTAAAATGCGCGTTGAGAAATACTTGAAACGATGGTTTGCGAAGCAACGTACTCAGAACCAGATCCTCGTAGAGTCAGACTTCGCAGTCGATAATTCACGTCGGTGAATCCGTTTACCTTAGGCCCGAATACCTGAGCATTAAGAGCTGGTCCGACGGTATTCTTGACGTAGTCTTCGAACCGGGGATTATCAATGTGCACCTGGTACAGGAAGATGAGGAAGACCATCACACGACGCGTTGATTACGCGTACCTTGTCGCCCGGAAACGCCAGTCCACCACGTCCCACTTCAACACCGGACTCAGCGCCCGCAGCGAACACCTCCATATCCATGACCTCCCGTTCATTCAAGGGTAAACCAAAAGACCCGTATCCCTCGATGCGTAGACACGGATTCGGTGCATCGTCATAGGTTTGCGAGCCCGAAAAGATGCCATTGTTGAAAAGCTCTCTGGTTACGACGTCGCTCAAGTCTCTCTAGTCATATATACCGCGGCACTGAGTTTACGCATATTATCCTATGAGATGACAAACCTTGATGTTTGACGACGGTTCAAAGAGCGGCTGTTCGTCGACGACGATAGACATTTGGCGGTTCGAGCCTCCGTCGCGACGCGGAGGAAGAGACTGTTGATCACGTGAAACGAACGGAGACGCGATGTTTACAACCTTTGCTGGATCCAAAGAGTCTCTTAGGCTGAGAACTTCTGTCGTCTCAGCTCATTTGCGGAAGGGTATAACATTTGTCAGAGAAATAGAACCGGAAAATCCAGAGATTCCAGTGTGCATAGTTGTACGATACGATAAAAGTGATGTGGGACAGGAAGAGAAAAAAAAAACACTACGTAGAATATGCATAAGAGTCAGAGGAGAGAGTGGACCGCTGCCCATAATTAAACGATTCCGGCAAGTACGATTACGCCTACTCCGCATTCACCTTCGCCTTGAGCAGTTCAGAGACCTGTTCAAGATCCTCCTTTAAACTGCAAAAGCATCAGCAACACGCCACACACACATTCAAGCAGTAACCTTACCTCTTGATCTGCTCTCCACTTTCTTCCTGGTCACGCTCCATTAACTCGATCTCCATGTTCTTCCTCTCGATCTGACTGGTAGCCTCAACAATGGCCGCCTCCGACGCCTCCAGTCTAGCTGTGAGAGCCTTAATGGCCTTCTCATGTTCGGCGTTGAGATCGTGAACTTTGAGGTTGTGCGCCTCGTGCATGCGTGTCAGCTCTTCCTTCGTCACACCAGGAGACTGTGGCGGTATTGGCGTCCCGTTGGTCTTGGGCGCCACTGGCTCTGCGGCGAGCGTCGCCCTAGCAGTCGCTAATTCGCCTTCCAAGTCAGAGAGCTTGATCTGAAGCTCAGATTTCTCTTTCGCGAAGGCGGTGATCTCCTCGTCATGAGCGGCCCGAAGCTTGGTCACTTCGTCAGCACGGCTCTGCGCAGCCTCCTCGAGCTCCTGCGTATGCTTGTTCGACATTTCTGTGAGAGATGATTTCGTCAGGGCGAGAACCTCGTTGGACGCCAAAAGGTCGTCTTTCGTATTGGAGAGTTCCGTCTTCATATGTGCGATCTCTTCGGTCTGCTCTGGAGACATTGATGGCGCGGCCGATGCAGCAGAGCGAGCCTCGTCCCGTTGCGCCGTAAGCGAGTCGATCTCTGCCTTCGCAGCCTCATAAGCTGCTTTCGACTTGGCCAGATCATCTTGAGTTGCTTTGAGCTCAAGCGTAAGCTTGCTGATCTGCTTCTCGGCTGCTTTGCTTTGCTCCTCAAGAGCCGCTTGATGTTCGGACTTGAGGTCCTCGAGAGCGGAGCTATGGTTCGCCGCCATCTGAGCTGTTGTTGAATCAAAGTTCAAGCGAACTCCGTTCAAGTCTTCCCGGTGTTCCTCACTCGCCTCGGACTAAATGCTTGGATTAAATCACGACGGTTGGTGGAATCAAAGAAACGCACCTTGGCGCGCTCGAAAGCTTCCTGAAGAAGTTTCTCGTGCTCTGCTTTGACGACATCCACTTTGGCGTTGTATTGCGACTCTTGACTCTATAGAGCAGTGAGCATTGCTTTCTAGAACAGACAGAAGCACTTAGACGTACCTCAAGCTCCTCAGTAATCTTCTGCAGCTCTTCGGAGAACTCTTTCTGCTTCGCGAGATACCGTGCTTCAGCGTCCTCTAGAGCTCGTGCATGAGACTCCGCGGCGGCAGATGCGTCAGTCTTCGCGGTCTCATGTGCAGCCTGAGCAGCTTCCAGGTCGGCATTCAACGAAGAAAGTTGAGCAACCACTTTCTCCTGTTCCTCCGCAGCCAACTTCAAAGCGTCCGCGTGCTCCGCCTTAGCACCCTCAGCACTAGCCAGCAAGTCCGCCTCCTTCGCCTGGGCATCCTTTAGCGCTTGTTCTGTAGCCTCCTTGGCAGCGGCAAGTTCTTGTTGTAGCGCCTTGAGCTCGGCGAGAGACTTCTCATGAGTATCCTCGGAGGTCTCTTGGGACTCTCTCAACTCCAGAATCTCGATCTCCAGTTCAGAGACCTTATTCGCACTCTCTTCCTTCTCCGCCTTGAGCGTCGATACCTGCTCTTCCAATATTGCGACGCCGGAGGTTTGACTCTCGAGTTGAGATATCTTCTCCATTGCCTCAGCGAGGGCTTTGGAATGGGTCGCTTTCAACGCTTCCGTTTCGGCTTGTATGGTCGCGAAATCGGCTTGGGCTTTGAGTAAAGCATCGTGCTCTACGGCGGCAGCGGCGGTGATTTCAGCCGTAGAGGAGGATTGCGAGGCTTTGAGGACTTCAAAAAGCCTCCTTAGCCTTGGCGACTTCAGCCTCCAACTCTGCGATTTGAGCATTGAGGTCTCGACGGTGGAAGTACTGGCCAGGGAGGCCTCTTTCACGGCGGCTAACTACAACACTGTTAGTACGAAGGAATTCGTCGCATATGAACGATCGTACCTCCTCCTTTAAGGATTCCAAAGCGGAGATACTCTCATCGTGAGCGGTCGTGTTGCGTTGTAATGTGTCCTGCGCCTCACTCAATTGGGATTCCAAAGCCGCCTTAGCTTGTTCCAACTCGGAAGCAGTGGCACTTTTAGCCTCAACCTCTGCCTGGACAGCATCTAGAGCTGCCTTGGCTTCAGCCAAGCTCGACTCAAGTTTCGCAACTTCGTCGGTCTTTGAAGTGAGAGAATCAGCGGTTTCCTTTAACTGTCATTTAGAGATCAGAACGTCCACTGGGGGTATAAGAATGGGGAGCAATTACCTTGTCCTGTAATTCCGATAATACCTTACCCTGCGCAGGATCCTCCTTTATCTCTCGGATAGATGAAATGGATGATGAGGTGCGCGATTTCGGTGCAGGCGCTTTGGTCACCGGGGGCTTAGATGTCGTACCACCTAGACTTGCGCGTGCGGTAAGGGGAGCCCTCTTAACTCCATCAGACACGGAGGCACGAGGCCGTGCAGGTGAGCTGGGTTTGGTATCGGCTGGTGAAGTACGGGTCGCGGAGGCTGGGGTGACAGTGGCGGAGGCGGGCGGTTTGGTGGCGGATGGCCTAGGCGCATGGTTCGGCTTATCTGCGGAACCGGTTGCAGGTTTCCTTACAGAGGAGTTGAGGCCTCCGACTGATGCGCGGGCGGAGGGGGGACTACTAGCTTTAGCGGGTGCCGCGACGGGCTTACGAGCTTTGGCGGCATCCGCGGAGGCAGAAGAGGCCTTGGGCGCTGCAGGTTTCGCTGATCCCGCTCCAAAAGTACCAGAATTTAATACCTGCCCAAAAATCGCGTTAAACAATAAGAAAGCTGGGGGCTACAACACTTGCGACGCACTTTCTTAACGGTAGGCGTGGTGGGCTTGGCCCCAGGCGCTGTCTTGGTCGCCATCGCGGATTTGCTGGTGCTGGTACTGACTTTCGGTGCTGCAGCTACCTTGTCTTTCGCGGGATCCTGTGCAGGCGTGTCTTCGCTCGGTGTAGGCTTGTCTTCGGACCTCGTGTCGGACGGTTCTACTGTTTCATCATGGCCATTACCTATTGGCTCGTCAGTAGTACCGTTCTCTTCAGGTCCGTCCTCGGTAGGCGGGTCCACGTCCACTGTGAGAGAATATCAGACCGCGTGTTCTACATGAGGACGACTCCAAAAAGCACCTGCTGCACCCTCCGACGTCGTCGAGATAGCGTCGAGGTCGCCGCCTTTCTCGGATATCGACGGGACACTGTGCAGATCGGTCTCTGCCATGGAAGGAAAGGGAAGGTAGCAAGTCTCCTCTAAATTTTGACCTGGGGCTCTTGACAATCAAATCATAATGTACGCGTCGGTCTTTGCAGGGTCTTTCTTGGCTCGCAAACTAGCTCAAATACAAATACAATATTCTATTTCTCTTTGATTTCTCTATCGCAGATGCGCATACAAGTTGAGCGCATCCATAGCAGGCTCGGCAAGATTGTTGTGATTGTAACTGAGAACAGCGACCTATACAAAGAAAGTCAGTTCTACTATATTGAGAACAAGGACATTGCTTACTCCTCCAGGCTCCACGTTGAAGTGAGTGCCTACAACGTTGTCAGTGAAACATGAGACCGATAAACTGGTTTAACGTTACCTACCCAGGCGAAGGGGAAAGTTAATCCAGCGCGCAAGAAGTACGCGGCTAAAGTGTCCATGAGCAACAATCACGACGTCCCGGGTGTTTATACCCTCCTCTTTGTATTGACGGTGATATTCTCGGACCTGTTGCTACAATGTGAGCGAGTCCCGGTGCGAATGGAAACCAAGGATCACATACCCTTTCTATAACTGTATCGACGCGATTCGCCATTTCTTGGGCACTTTCTCCGTTGGGGCACCTGAGGAACACTTAATACACGTTAGTGCGGTGATGGAGAGTCAATATACCCGTCCGTCCAGATGCTCCAGCCGGGATTTAGAGCTTGAATTTCGGACGGCTTCAAGCCCTCATAATCTCCTGTAAAGCATCATGAGACCTAGCATTTACGATGAGCGAACAGGAAAGGCTTTCCATAGTCCCACTCCCTGGCTTCTTCCGTGAGGATGTGGTGAGGTGTCTCGACATGGGAGAACAGCAGATGGAATGTCTTGTGAGCTCGAATCCGAGGAGATACGAAAACAGTGCATAGATTCTTGGGATCGATGGGTTCTGATATACAGATGAGGGGAATTCATAAAGCTAGATATGTCTCACTTCCATCGCCAACGAGGACATCGGCACGGCTGCTGATTTCCTCTTCTCCCCGAGCGGTTAAGGGAATGTCACTGCGTCCGGTCTGGACGAATATCAGGAATACGGTTTCCAAGTAGCAGAGATCTACCGACATGTCGCCTGCTAGTCGTTAGCGACGAACAAGAACGCGTAAATTACGCACCCATTCATCGACCATTCCGTCTCGCCTACAGTGACGTTGGTGCTAGTCAAGGCTATCGACAGGCAGCTCACCGTGACGAATGAGAAACAAACGAGGCATTGGGCGCGCCATTTTGAACGACGACGATGTCTCTGGATTAAATAGCGATGCTGGCAAGAGACAAGCACGTCACGCCGCAACTCCGAATAATATCCGCACGTGTCTCTCTCCATCCACGGTCACCTCGTTCGCCAATCTACTAGGTGCCCATGTTCTCCGAATGTGCGTGAATATATGCGCATATATCCACCAGAATAATCGTTTTGGCAGATGTAGAGCATGCAACGTCCGTTTCCGCGGGAGCAGCATTAGCGCCGCTGCAATATGAAGGCTTTGAACCCTCACAATTGGAGCCGGAGGAGCTGCAGCAGAGCTTGGCCTTGGCGGGCAATGTACGTGGCTGTAGCCGTAATAATGGCAGAATTGACAGTAGTCCTTAGGCAGACGAGAGCGCCTCGCAGCCCTTATTCAGTATTGGCTTTGTACAGCCTGGTCACCTCGATGCGCCTCTCGTTTCGGTCGTCGTCGTCTCCGACGTGCTCGTTATGGCCCTTGCATCCAATGTTCTCCTCATCATCGAGTTTGCGCACCCCTCCGTCATTCACAGAATACCTATTCCCCGCAAGCCAACAGATATGACCATATACCAGATCTTTCTCGACCCTTCCGGCCGACACATTATTGTGACCTCTTTGCAGGGCGAGAACTGGTATCTCTTCAGGACTTCCAAGAAACCGCGTCAGCTCAAGTCACTGCGTATGGTGATAGAGAGCATTGCCTGGAACACCGCAGCATTACTTTCGGCGACGAACCCGATGTCGACACGCGAGATGCTCATTGGGTCCCGAGACGGCGTCATCTATGAAGCAGTGCTGAGTGCGGAAGAGGACTTCTTCAAGTCGCAGGAGCGACACTTACAGAAGGTGTTCGCTTTGCCGGAGAAACAGCCTGTGACCGGGATCAAATACAACTTCTTCCCTCCTGCGGACCCTAGGAAAGCCTTACTTGTGGTTTCAACACCCACCCGAATATACCAGTTTGTCGGGGCAGCCGATCGAAGGGCTGAAGAAGGCGGTCGTTTCGGTCTTGTGTTTGCGAACAGCTCTCCCAAGGTTGTTGATCTCCCAGGAAACCTTAACTACTCAGAACTTCACTATTACACCCCTAATGCCACCCAGAGCAATTCATTGCCCAGGACCGTTGGGTGGATGACAGGTCTTGGGATCTTTCATG
The DNA here is from genome assembly GCA_015501595.1 of Hymenopellis radicata. Lineage (NCBI taxonomy): Eukaryota > Fungi > Basidiomycota > Agaricomycetes > Agaricales > Physalacriaceae > Hymenopellis > Hymenopellis radicata. The sequence goes on from JADNRX010000154.1 coordinate 85,379, forward strand.
GGAATCTCAACTTTCAATCCACGTCCGACGACTTCATTGACGCCGCGGACGTTCTTCCTTATCCTGGTGGCGATGTCCCGTTGTCCATCGCTTTGACAGAATTCCACTATATAGTTCTATATCGCGACCGTGTTGTGGCTATTTGCCAATTGGACGACAAGGTGTCTTGGGAGGAGCCGCTGCCTCTGGTAAGTTTTGTACTATATTCTACCTACGAGTGGCTGACGTGCATTCTAGAAACCTGGTGAAGAAATTCACGGAATCGTGGCTGATCCCATCAGGTCGACATATTGGATCTATACCGACCAGACGATACTTGAGCTTGAGGTCAAGAACGAAGCTCGCGACGTGTGGAAGATATACCTTGAGAAAGGGCAATACGACGTCGCTCTATCGTACACCAAGGAATCCGCTATCCAAAGGGATCACGTTTTGTCTGCTCAGGCCAACGCTTTCTTCGGTGAAGGGCGCTATTTTCAGGCCGCGCAATGCTACGCACAGTGCTCCGTATCTTTCGAAGAAGTGACGCTCAAGTTCCTTGACGCGGGTGAAAGAGATGCGTTGAGGTCTTACCTCATTTCGAGATTGGAACGGACGAGAAAGAAGGTAGAATCGGTCTTCTCATGATGCAGTGCTTGACTCAAGCTTGACGCAGGACTTGAGTCAACGTATGATGCTCGCCACGTGGCTCGTGGAATTCTACCTAAGCAAGTGTAACGAATTGGACGACATCGTTGCTGCCGAAGCTGTTTCGGGTGATGTAGAGAACCTGCGGACGGAAAGAAGCATCCTTGAAGAAGACTTACGACAGTTCTTGGAGACGTATAAGGTTTGTTCCAATACGGTTCTCGTTCGCTGTCTAAAGAAGATGAACCGCGCAGCATAATTTGGACCCTAACACGACGTATGAGCTCATCCAGTCCCATGGGCGGACGGACATGTATCTGCATTATGCAGCTGTCATTGGTGACTTCGAAAAAGTCATCGAACACTGGATTCTTGAAGAGGACTGGACTAAAGCTATAGAAGTCATCGACCGACAGGTTTGTACTCCGAAGCTGTTTGTCTTGAACTTAACTCATTTGTATATCTTTAGACGGAGCTCTCGTTGTATTACCGTTTCGGCCCAGTACTGATGCGGAACGCGCCGAAAGAGACCGTTGACTCGTGGCTTAAGCAGTCGTCGCTCGATCCCTTGAGCTCATTCCTTCACTGTTACAGCTACAGCACGTCGCCCGAGACCCTCTGTCCCCGAACCACGCCATCCGGTACCTGAACCATATCGTGTTTGAGCAACATAACACCTCCGCGACCCTCCACAATCTCCTCATTACGTTCTATATATCACCTTGCGCACCTACTGTTGATGACGGGCCGCTCCTCCGATTTTTGTCGACTGCTCCTTCAGACCCACTTACAGAGAAGCCGTACTATGATTTGGACTATGCGCTCCGCCTTTGCAAACAAAGCGGAAGGACACAGCCCTGTGTTCACATCTACTCCAAAATGGGTCTCTGGGAGAACAGCGTTGATTTGGCGCTCGAGAAGGGCGATCTAGAGCTTGCACAAATCAATGCGGATATGCCAGAACAGGACCTCCCTTACGAAAGAAATTGTGGCTGAAGATCGCGCGCTATGTGGTCCAGGACAAGAAAGACATCAAGACGTAAGTACATTCGCGGCGCTTGCGGCGCTTCTATTGTGCTGACATATTCATTACCTAGGGCAATGCGCTTTTTGGAGAACACGGACTTGCTCAAGATTGAAGACATTTTACCCTTCTTTCCGGATTTCGTCGTCATTGATGACTTCAAGGAGGAAATCGCGCATGCGTTGGAAGGTTATTCGTCGCATATTGATACTCTAAGAGAGACATGGATGAGGCGACAAAGACTGCTGAATCGATCAAAGAGGACATAGCTGCTTTGAGAAACCGTTTCGTGACTATCGATGCGGGAGAGTCGTGCTCCGTTTGCTCGCATCTCCTTTTGACGCGACAGTTTTATGTTTTCCCTTGTCGCCATACGTTTCACGCCGATTGCTTGATTGGTTTGGTGAGTTGTGTCTTATTCAGTCCAGGCGCGGAACACGGACTCATCAATTGCCACAGGCGAAAGAATATCTCCCAGCGCATTCTCTTAGACGGATAATTGCACTCCAGAACGAGCTTGTCAAAGGATCTAACCCTGCTCCTGTCAGAGGACCCACTACGACTAATGGAACCGCCAATTCTCGACAGCCACAAACTCAACGCACGCTTTTGTCGGCAAACTTCGGAAATCCCCTTCAAAGCGGCGCAAACTTGTTGGGTCGAAACCTATTGAAGGGGGGGACCAATTGCGCAATCTCATCGTTCCCGATGCGCTAGCCGCTATCGTTTCGGCACCGGCCTGGATTCCGGGAATGGGCGGACGTCGGAATGATGCCGAAATGGATGGTGGGAAAAAACGTGAAAAGCTCCGTTCAGAACTCGACAACATGTTGGCCAGCAGTTGTCCGTTATGTGAAAGCGTGGTCGTGGGACTGGACAAGCCCTTCGTGAAGGAAGGCGAAGTCGATACGACCTGGACTCTGTGAGGATTTAGGGTGTATTTTATTTCGCTTAATTTGGGATATGTTACTCACTATAAGTCGGTCGTTTCTTTTTACAGCCCTTGCGAATGCTGACATTCCGTTGTGTGGTAGTGCTGTGCTTATCATAAGAATGCAGATTCAATCTCGCTTCTACGACATACCGAGAGGTTTATGCCTGCCAATGGCGCTGATCCACCATCGTCAAGGCTGTTCCTCAGGCGGTATAGTCTACGTTTAGCCGTGCCTTGAGCTACGGACTACATACCGAGCTCCTTGCATTCAGTAACACCTGGCGCCCGGTATAAGCTGTCTCTATTTCGCAGGCGATTTACTCCAGCCGTCCATTTAGAATGACTAAGTGGTTCAAAATATGGAATGATAATCGAACCGTGGTTTACTGACTCCGCCGCCAAAATACAACCTATAAAATGGACGTACATGCCCCGCCATGCTGCACCTTTCATACCCCTCCATGAATCGCGTTGAGATCTATCTATACTGCCCGCTACTGTTCCTTTCTCTAGTTCTCTTCTCGTCACGGACACGTTCCAAACGGCAACATTTACCCAGTCTTCCTCCCGGGCCGCCGCGTGATGCCTTCGTCGGGAATCTTCGTTTGTTCATGGCCAGCGCCGCCCAGCTCGACCGCCCCTTTCGAGGAGAGACCTTTCACGAATGGGCAAAGACTTATGGTACGCGGCTCCATTCTACGTTCCTGATCTCAGTGATAGTAACCTCCGTGCATGATCTTCAGGCGACGTGATGTACCTCGAAGTGCTTGGACGCAAGATGTTAATATTAGACTCCGTGCAAGCTGCCAACGACCTTCTGGATAAACGTGGCAGCAAGTACAGTGGCCGGCCGAGGGTCGCCGTTCTCGACATGTGAGCACCCTAGATCCAACTACATAGTGGATGTCCCCGTACTCATTAATGGGGACATTTTTAGGATTGGGTGGGAGAAGGTCCTAGGTTTCCTGCCGTATGGCGAAGACCTCCACGTGCAGCGTGGGATGATCCAACGGTTTCTGGGGCGCCAAGAGTGTCGTAACTATGAAACTCTACAGACGCGGGAGGCTCTCCGGCTCATTCAGAGGATGCTAATTCAGGCACCTGAAACGCATCCTGCGGCACTACAGAGGTTGTTCTTTTGTTGTGCTGAGAATGTAGGTGGCTGACCGTTACCTGTAGATATCCCGTTGCGGTTATCATGAAGGTCATGTATGAACACGAACTCTCGGGAGACCGTTTCATCTGGCTTGTGGAGCAGCTCGCCGAGGCGTTGGCAAAGGCAGACAGCTTTCTTGCCGACTGTTTCCCGTCATGTAAGTATCTGCGCGCGTCCGAGCTTCGTGTCCAGACCATTGAATTTAAAACAGTGGCACGTCTGTCTACGTGGTTTCCCTATTCAGAGTACAGCAAATCGGTTCGATACGCCCGGTCTTTGACCTCTCGAATCCTTGACGACGGATTTAATCTCGCGCAGAACAATGTCGTACGCGAAATCATGTTTTTCATTTCCTTGCGCAGCATTCAATAATATTAAACAGTCAAAGGACAACGCGTTTTCCTCCTTCGTGGCGACATCGCTTCGTCCTGACGTTGATCTCTCTTCGACGCCGCCTGTGAATTCCGCTGAATGGCAAGAACACGTCAAGAATGCGGCGGGAATGTGCTACTGGGCTGCATCTGACACGGTACGACCATCATTCCTGTCAACCGTTCATCGATTGTCTGAAATAGCTTGTGTTACTAGGTGTATGGAACGCTGATGGTCTTCATTCTAGCCATGACTCTCCATCCGGAGTGCCAACGTAAGGCACAGGATGAGATTGATAAGGTGGTTGGACGACGGCGACTACCCGGTTTTGATGATCGCCCGCATTTGCCGTACACAGAGTCTATCTTACGCGAGACGTTAAGGTTGGTGCTTCGCCCGCGAGAGTTGGTAGGCAGTGTTCTGACTGTTCATACAGATGGAAACCTGTCGCACCTACCGGTATGCTGATTATCTATACTCCAAGGTTGAGTCTCATTTTGCTTGATAGCCGTTCCCCATGTATCGACTGAGGACGATATCTATCGCGGGATGTTCATTCCGAAGGACACTATCGTCATTCCCAATATCAGGTCCGTTGGATCACCGAGTAAAATTTCTTTCTCTGACATTTCGTTCATAGAGGCATGACGCTGGATGAAGAGACATACAAAGACCCCACAGAGTTCAAACCGGAGAGATTCCTTCCGAAGGCTATGGGTGGCCGAGAGGAACCTTTCCTTCCACCGTTTGGATTTGGTCGAAGGTGAATACTGCCGTGGAGATTACTAGTGAGCACCCACTGACGCTGGTATAGAATATGCCTGGTCGATATCTCGCGGACAACAGCCTCTGGATCGCTGTCGTCCTCCTCCTGGCGAGTTGTAATATCAAACACGCTGTTGACGAAAACGGGATCGAGCTCACGCCTGAGCTCAAGTACACTGACAATGTAGCCGTGTAGGTGACCACACGCTTTTTTCGTTTTGTTTCGTTCTAACGCATATCGATAGGACTCTGCAACCGTTCCCGTTCTCTATTTCTCCACGGACACAGACTGTAACAAGTCTGATTGAAAGTGAATTGTGATGACTCCCAGACGTATACTCTATAAGTTAAAAGGTATAATAGTTTTGTGTTTCCTATCTTACTTCAATTTGCGTGCAGGTATGCCGCTAAATTTAGTACTTGTGTGGCGCTGCAGGCGTGGGAATTTGGTCGCAAGTTTAGTTGATGTTTAGTGTTACTGTAAACAGAGGTCAGCGTTTAGACCTGGAGTCAAATTGGTTGTCTCTGGAAACTCGAATTGTGAGTGGCAGGAGGATAGGACTAAACGGAAGTCCAGGTTTTCTAGAGGACTTGGCCCGAAGGTTGGAACGGTGGCGGAGCCCGAACATGTCTGCTGAACGCGGGAGCAGTTTTCTGCTGTAGTAATGCCACAATGGGACAGAGCGGGTATCAATTGCTAAGAAATGGATACAGTAGCAGATGGTTGAAAAGAAGTGAAATCGAATCAATGTGAGGTTCCTGTTCTGAAGCGCCTGAGGAAATGACAGAGTAGGCTTGCCCTTACGCGACCGCGTCGCGTCGGAGGCGTGGGAACCATTGTGTCAAGGCGGAATTTCAAATTTGATAGATATAAGGCCGATTCCTCAGTCCTGCTCTCGCCACGACTATGGATTCCGTTCAAGAAATCGAGGCAATTGAGGACTGGGACAACTATAAGGGCCTCGACGTCGAGGACGAGAAGCCTTTGGGGATGTCTTTTGATATTAAGGTAACCCACTTCCGCCAGCGCATACAGACGCGTTACTCACCTTCATCCAATAGGGCGACTTGGAAAACGTGTTGCGTGGAGAGCTCCGATTCAATGGCTCATTTTCACATCAGATTAATTATCCCGACGCCCTCAACCCATGCCTACATCTCGACGGACTAGGACCAATTGGTCTACCGTTAAGCGAACGCGAAGCCCGTGAGATAATCGGACAGTCCGCGTCTACACGAAACAGTGATGGAAAAGACGTGATTTGGTCTTTTCCGGGTGATAAGGTATGCGTAATACTCGTTCTCTACGATAATTGTTCATCATGTCCCATTAGGTCCGTTTTGACAACCCAGGATGGGAAGCCTGGATCAAGGATATCGTTGGACCGGCCATGAATGCGGCCTTGGACACGCGAGTATCTCTAACCGTCGTTCAATATAAGCTAAAGAGTCTGACTCTGCGAGGACGCCACACAAAGTACGTCATACAATGACATCATGCGCCAAATTTCTGAATTTGAAATTTCCAGTTCGATTGATTGCTTTGAAGAGTGCGTTAGTCCCGTCTTGCACGAGCTTGATTCTGATAAAATGGCAGGATTCGCGACGACTCTCAACAATACGGAACGCTTTCCATCATTCTTCCCTCGCATCATGTCGGTGGTCAAGTTCACATCATACATGAAGGAACCACGAAAACGTTCAACACCGAAGGCCACAGTGCTCCATCTCTAACTGCTATTGCCGCATACACCGCCGTTAGCCAAAGACTAGATCCCATCCACTCGGGATATGTGGCGTGTCTATGCTACGAGCTCGCGTTTCTCGGCAAACCACAGTCTATCCCCCGCCTTCCTGACCTCGGAAGAGCAATGATGCGGCTTCGCCGTGTATTCCGCTCCTGGAGGCTACGATTGGACTATGCAGGGGAAGATGAGGACGATGAAGATGAGGACTCGGAGTTCGATGAAGATGAAGCGCCCCCTGAATGTGTCGCTTGCTTTTTCCACCACACTTACGATGATGGTACGGCCAATTTCAAGGCAGTGACTTTGAGAGGCCCTGATCTACTGATGCTCAAACACATCGCACCTCTGGCGAAAGCTTACGGTTTCAATCTGCATCTGGCGCATGTCACGTACAAGGAACGCGGTCATGCTAGTGTCGACAGTGTCCGCAGCACGCGGTTTGGTCGTTGTGGTGGCTGCTCTGATCATGACATCAGTGATTGTGACGAGGACTTCGGTTACTGGAGTGATACGGTTGACGTGAACAAACTTTGCATGGACGACGAGGTGGAGTCAACCGAGGTCGATTTGTCGATTCTGGCCCTCGATGGGATGCCAATGCAGATGTCTGGTACAACAATAGAAGCGATCATGGAAGACAAGGATGGTCACAAATATTTCACCAACGGCAGGCTAGATGACGGGGAGAAAAACACCCAGCTTCGAGAGGCAGAGACGAACGGTATGTGTTTCGGACTTTTGTATTTCTAGTCAGCTCATCGTTGAACACCAGTGGGGAACCCTCACATACTGTAAGAGCCTTCTCCAATATACTTACACCGACTGACACATGCAATTTCAGCATACAACCGTTGTGCTCTCATCATTACTCCGGAGGACTCGGCGACCGTTGACTTCGCCGTCGGCGATGTACGCGAATTTGCTTGTATGGCTTTGAAGTCCTCTACATCGGAGACACCAACGGCGAAAGAACAGCGACTCGTGGAAGCTCTCCTGGCGTGGTTAACCAAGAACAGAACTGTGGCGACAACAGAGGCCAGCGTGTTAGCCCTGAACTCAACTGTTGCCAAGGTATTGCGGGATAGCGCCGTTCGTTGGAACAGTGCCGATCTTTTTTTGAAAACACTGGAAGGTTGTGGCTTGGACCAATGCATCAAGGTGGCGGGAATCGATGTATTGTTATCTGGGTATCGATCGTTCGACTGGGGCATTTTCAAAGCCGTGTAAGTTCCTTACTGATAGTGACTGCCTGGGCTAACAACTTTTTAGCTATTCGGAGATCCTATCCAAAACGATGTCTATCACTCTTCGTGCTCGACTCATCGACGACATACTAGCTACAGGACAATCTGACTCCGACGTTCTTTCCTGGTGCGAGACGCAGAAAGAACTCGCTCTGGACACGTTCCAGAAACTCGATGTGTCTGGGATCGACTGGATAATGAAAGTCGTCCAGTCCAAGCAGGATCCGACTGACTATTTGCGCACAGTGTACGCCTTTATTGTTCTGACGATTTCTGTTTGGCTCAACGAGGCGTTTACAGTCTGATTCCTCGTCTGCACTCCGTTCAGCCGTATAACCTCCAAGTCTGGGCAGCTCTTTTAACATACGTTGAAAAGTGTCCCTCCGAATCCCCTGCATGGACCGGGACAGAGCATTTAGAGATTATACGTGCATGCCTCGGGCGTGTTGCTAGCGAAATGCCACCCTATCGGACAGCGAAACAGAAAACATATTCTAACCCACCTTACACGTTGGTTCCCACCGTGGATCCTATTCTCTCCATTCTAGAACTGGGCACTCGCTTCAATTGTTTTCAAGTTTGTCTCCCTCTTCTCCACAATATGTTCTTGCAACGAGAGAGGCAAAAGACCGCCCACCCCAAGCGACCCCCGAACGAATATTATTCGGCGCTTGTGCCCAAAGTGGAGAAGTTCCTCCAGGCCAAGCCGGAGTTGAGCCAATTCCTCGAGCCTTTCTTTTCGCAAGCTGCCTCTGTTCTCCTGTCATCGAATTCGACGCTCACGACGTTCACCCAAGAATTACGCACTGCGTTGTTGCGGTCTAGGGACGCTATCAAGATTTTGCAGACATTGTGGGTTCATCAGTTGCGATTCAAAATGACTCGACTGATTGATATCGTCTTTTCCAGTCTAACAGCAGATCGCGTGAAGGCACTTGTAGCGGGCCAGGGTGTTTCACTCAAGTATCTGTCCACCTTCATGTCCGAGAATCTTCGGTCCCAGGCTGACTCGTCAGAGTCCTTGACGACTCTTCAAGGCATGCTCAAGCTTTGTCTTACTGGCATGATTGGCAGCTTCAATCAGTCATCATTGACAAACTATTATCGTTCCAACGACGGAATTGAACTTCTTACGCACTGCTTCACCCTCCAACTCTCTAGCGACGTAGACCAAGTCCTCGCACGCTTTTTAGCTTTGCCTCTATCTAACGAGCCCGGATATATTCAGAACGGACTGGTATCGCTGCTCAAACACCTGCCCAAGTTTCTGACCACACAGCAATTATCCTTGCTGGATGCACCCTTTTCGACATTCGCTGCTGAAATCGCAAAGAAGTTCGTTCGATATACCATCGGAACACGGCCATCGCAGGTGGTTTCTCTTCGAGAGCTGCAAGCTGTCGGATGCGGATGCGAACCCTGTCGCACTTCGTTGGTGCCTTTCTTGACCAACGACCTCCCGAAAGTAGACATCAGAGTCACAGCAGCTACCCAGACCCATTTAGAACATCAGCTAATGTTCGCCAAAAAATGGGGCTTCACGTGGACTACTATTCGACAAGGGACTTTGCAGGTAGGACAGAGAGTTCCGTGTATCAAGTTCGTTCTGACCAAATATCCTTTTTCTTATTCAGGTCGTGAAACCTCAGCGCATGATCGATGTTGGGAGGTGGGCTGGTGCCCAGACGAGAGGATACGCTTTCCTCGGGCTCTTGGGAGACGACCAGCAGCAGCGGCAGATCTTGGGCTCGGATTATGTGTGGGTGACGGGGACCATTGCGGGGACAGCGACTCCGCCCGCATTACCTCTCGAGACACAAGCGAACGGTACAAAGCGGGGGCCTGATGCTTCTAGCGGACAATCGAAAAAGCCTCGCCTGTCGTGAAGTCTCCTAGTCTTTGAAATGTTCTTATACTCTTATAATGCCGACAGATGCTTTATTATACAACGTTACCTATAGTTTCTTGCTACAATTTTTGTTGGACGATGTTGACATACTTATGGCGGCGTATCAGGAATCGGGCTGATGTATGTACCGGATTCCATTAATGGTTTTCGTATTGTGGCGTACGCACCTTAGATTAGCCTTCTGCTTATACTTAGTTTTATAGACATATGGTCCTTCGGATACTACTGCTTCAAAAAGCCCGCGCCCGTGAATTTGTTGCACAATGATTCTGTTTATACTTTCCTTATACTACTTACACAGAAGCACTGACGGCGTATTCTACATTGACCAAGTGTCTATCCAATCATTGCATCAATGACGGTTCTTGGCATCAGGTGGACATCTCAGAAAATGTAGTCAGTTCTGGTGAGATGTTGAGGAATAGATCCACGTACGCTTCGAGAAGTCACGAGAGTGCACGCTACAACTTAGCGTGCACTCCCGACTCCCAAATCCATCCGTGTCGGATCAGTTCTGCCATGGTGCTGATCCGACTTGACTAATACCAGTTTCGCGAATAGTGCTGGTACCACAACCGGACGCTCAAGATCCCCTTAGTTCCCAAAGAAAGACAAGTCGTACTGTATACTTTCGACCGGATGTTCGCTGGTCGTGATGCGTTATGCAACGAACTTATATGAACTAAGTTCGTTGCCAGGCACGGAGCCCCGACTTACCGCATTTGGACGTCCCGCCGTAGGCGGGAGCGAAATTTTTACCGTTTTGGGCCATCTGACCCTGAAATTGAGGTCCGTGACGCGTTATCCTAAGCGATAAGTTCGGTTCGTTGCCCTCCGTGATCCGTTATTCGAATATACGGTCGAAAGTATACAGTATCAGTTCTGCAACACGGTGCTGATACGACGTCGTCCTTTGCCAGTACCAGATGCGCACGCATCGTTTTCATAAACAGTCGTTTGCCAGACGACCGTTGAAATGTCCCCTGATCCCAAAAGTCTTCCCAGATCGCAATGGAAGAAGTATGCCCCAGTACCCAAAGTTGACGCAGATGACCTGCGTCTAGAGCCTCCCAAAAAAGACAAATCATATCAGTTCTGCAACATGGTGCTGATACGACTTCGTCCTTTGCCAGTGCCAGATGCGCACGCATCATTTCCATTAACAGTCATTTGCCAGACGACCGTTAGAATGCCCCCTGATCCCAAAAGTCTTCCCCTTCCCAGGTCGCAATGGAAGAAGTATGCCCCCAGTACCCAAAGTTGACGCAGATGAACTGCGTCTAGAGCCCCCGGTTCCCAAAGTAGTTATATGCCCCCGGTTCCCGAAGTTTGTCAATGCCCCAGTGCCCACTGTACTTCCCCAGCCAGGAAGGAAGTACGAATAAGTCCCCAGTCCCAATGCCCCCAGAACCCAAGACACTTCCCCAGGAAGTATGAGTAAGCCCCCAGTGCCAGTGCCATGTTTTACGCGTATGAAACCTCCCGTACCCACAAGAGAAACATCTGTAAACGAGCGAATAACCAAAAGAGTGTGAGTTGAATGATTGAATCGCGAACATAATTGGACCGGCCAATTATGAACGCTTGATTAGCAGCGCGGGTTGATTCCAGCAAAATATCCTACATCCCGTTCTGCGACATTCATCGGCGGGAGAGGAACATCCAATAACGGTCGTTCGAGCCGAGTAACAGGGGAGATACCCCTGCAATAGCGATGTTCATCAGAGTCGAGCCACCTCCAGAGTCCTTGCATGGCGGACTGGGCCGTGGGAGTTCGATCCTGGACTCCATAAAGAATGTTTCGATTTGTGCAATGAACATACGCAGCCGAGAAAGCGAGATGCGTCTAAGAGGCTCGACCTGGAAAATACATTTGAACAATTCGTTGCACTCTGCCGAGATGCGGATCGGCATTGTCTTTGCGATGGAGTCGGGATCGTCGAGGTACAATCGGAAGAGAGGATCCTCCTCCTCAGCGCTGGCCCACGGAAAGCAGTCGGTTACAAGATTGACCAGGATGATTCCCACGGACCAGATGTCGTTGTATTCTGAGTAGTAGTAAGCGGTAGTGTACTCTGACCCGATGCACTCTGCAGCAAGTCAGTATCAGGCATTAAATGTGAATCAGAAACATACCTGGTGACATGTAAGGTAAGGTTCCCACCCGATACTCATTCGAAGCGCGCTTCTCCGTCGACAAGCCAAAGTCAGCCAAGAACACCCTACTCCCATCGCTGGAAGTCAGGATATTCTCTGGCTTCAAGTCACGGTGGTAAACCCCCTTCTCATGACAAGACATTAGACCATCAATTATCTGAATCATGGTCGAACGGATCAAGTGGTCGTTGTGTCTGAACTGGCCCTTTCCGAGCCGAGTGCCCACGTCGTCTCCGCGGCAGAGAGCCAGAAGCATGTAGCTGTAAGGACCCTCGACGATGTGTTCATGGAGGGTAACGACGTTGTGGTGCTCAGAGACCCGCTTGTGGAGTTCAATTTCAGCGCTTTGTAGCTCCTCTTCGTACGAACCAGGTGGGGGAGCGAACATGACCTTCACCGCGTATTGCAGTGGGCAGGCCGCCTGGATGTCCACAGCCTCGTATACCGCGCCAAAGGAGCCAGCACCGAGAAACTTCTTGAGATGGAGGCGACCGTGGTCGACGACAGTGTTGGTGAAGTCAGGGAGAGAGATGGATTGGGCAGGCATGTTGGATATGAGAATGATTGGTGGAAAGCGTAGAAAGCAGCGGTGAAAGCGATAGAAAGCAGCGAAGACAAGTCAAACTATCAAAGTCTGACAAGGTAAGAGTAGAGAAGGAAAGAGGACGATCGAAAAAGGAGCCAGTGGTTTTGTGCCACAATATTTTCACATGATATTGGTACTGGTTCTTGCCCCGATCTAGGTGAGAGGAGAAATACGCCACACTGCAAAACAGACTGCATGAAAACTTGTATCAAATAACATTTCATGGAAAGCTGTAGCCGAAGAACAGATTTGTTGTCAACTTGTTATTTGGAGGACTTACTAACAACAGGCTTAGCGCGTCGCGACCCGAGGCTGACTTGGTGGCTTGAGCGAGTAACTTTTAAGTAAGCCGAAAATCGCTGCCTCATCGTGGTTGACATGAATGATGACGCGTCTTCGGTGTCGGCCGAAGTCGGACGTGTCCCGTGCCGATATGGATTCGTCAGATCAGGTAAGCCCGCCTCGACTCTCACTTTCACCACCATATGCTGCTGCGTTCAATACGGGCTGCTCGTCTCTCTGCCTCGCTTAGGACAAGAGCAGCGACATACGGCTCGCCCAGACTTTACTCTTCACTTTCACCACCACCACCGCCACGACCCAAGAACACTGGAAAAGCAGGGCAAAACCCAGCACCGGCAAACCAGAAAAATGAGGCAGGCAGTGCTGTGAAGGAAAAGGATAAGAAGGCGGAAGAGGTACCGAAGGATCAGGCCAAGAATGACGAACTGAAGGGTCTCGAGGGCTTTTTCCGGCAGTACCGCAGCGAACAGCAGAAACAGCAGGGCCAGCAGCACACGGACTCGTCGCAGAAGAAAGAGGATGAGCCGTCAGGTAAGAAGAACTCGCCGCCGCCGCCGCCACCACCACCTTCTCCGAATAACACTCCTTCCAATAACAACATCATGCTCTGGATCGGTGCTCTCATCACTGCCCACTTCCTTCTAAACGGCACCGGAAATTCCAGCTCGCGCGAGATAACTTGGCAGGAATTCCGTACGGCTTTCCTCGACAAGGGCCTTGTCGACAAGCTTATCGTCGTAAACGGTGACAAAGTTCGCGTCAAACTGCACTCGAATGCTACCGGGACTATGTATGGCGGCAACATCACCACAAGTGGAGATTATTACTTCTCTATCGGCAGCGTGGAGGCCTTTGAACGGCGTCTTGACGAGGCCCAGAACGAACTCGGCATTCCAAGTCACGAACGTATACCCGTGGCCTACCATGAAGAGACATCTACCAGTTCTATCATCCTGCAGTTGGCACCTACAATCGCTACCATCGCGTTCATTTACTGGCTTACTCGAAAAAGCGGTGCAGGTGGAGGCGGAAGTGGTGGAATCTTCAGTTTTGGCAAGAGCAAGGCCAAACTCTTCGACAAAGACACGCAGGTCAAGATCAAGTTCAGCGATGTCGCTGGCATGGACGAGGCCAAGGAGGAGATTATGGAGTTTGTTCAGTTCCTCAAGGAGCCTCAGAAGTACCAGAAACTTGGTGCCAAGATTCCCCGTGGCGCCATCCTCTCAGGTCCTCCCGGTACTGGTAAAACATTACTTGCCAAGGCTACTGCTGGCGAGGCTTCCGTTCCTTTCCTTTCCGTCTCGGGTTCTGAATTCGTCGAGATGTTCGTCGGCGTCGGTTCATCACGAGTTCGCGACCTCTTCGCCTCTGCACGCAAATCCGCTCCTTGTATCATCTTCGTTGATGAGATCGACGCTATTGGAAAGTCTCGACAGGGTGGCAAGATGACCGGCGGAAATGACGAACGGGAATCTACGCTCAATCAGTTGCTGGTGGAAATGGACGGTTTCAGTTCCCATGAGCACATAGTCGTCCTTGCGGGTACCAATCGTCCTGATGTTCTGGACTCCGCTTTGATGCGACCTGGCCGATTCGACAGGCACATCTCCATCGACAACCCCGATGTCACTGGCCGGAAGGGCATTTACAAAGTTCATCTCAAGCCGTTGAAGCTTTCGGAGGAGCTCTTGAAGGACGTTGATGCTCTTGCACATCGATTGGCTGTCCTCACGCCTGGTTTCTCTGGCGCTGACGTTGCCAACGTCTGTAACGAGGCTGCACTACGTGCGGCTCGTCGCGGCGCCGAGTCTGTGGGCGACATAGACTTTGAGACCGCCATCGAGCGTGTTATCGTCGGTTTAGAGAAGAAGACCAAGGTCCTAGGTCCCGATGAGAAGAAGGTTGTCGCATATCACGAGGCGGGCCATGCTGTCTGCGGTTGGTTCCTCGAGCACGCACATCCCTTGCTCAAGGTCAGCATCATCCCTCGAGGTGCAGGTGCTTTGGGCTATGCACAAGTGAGTGTTTCCGTTATCCCTGCGCGTTCTTCTTCCTTACGCGCCGCTCTAGTACCTTCCTAACGAACGGTATCTCATGTCGACGCCGCAAATGTACGACTCGATATGCATGACGCTCGGCGGACGTGTCTCGGAGGAGATTTTCTTCGGTGCTGAGAACATCACCTCGGGTGCGCAGGACGATCTCAGCAAAATCACCAAGATGGCCTTTGAGGCTTGTGCCAACTATGGCATGAACAACATCATTGGTCCTGTCAGTTATGGTGGCCGGCGTGGCGCCCAAGAGGGCTGGACGAAGCCGTTCAGCGAGAAGACTGCTGAGTTGCTAGACAATGAAGTCCGGAAAATGATCACGTAGGTCTCCTACTCCATCTCCCCGTATTTTATGCTCACGTTGTATAGGACTATGTATGCACGGACGAAGGACTTATTAACGAAGCACCGGGAGAAGGTAGAGAAGGTGGCGAAGCGGCTCATGGAGAAGGAGGTTCTGACCCGGTTTGTGTTTATCTTTTCGTCGAATGAATGGCCTTTGCTGACCCCCCATTTCAGAGAAGACATGATCGACCTGCTGGGCAAACGGCCCTTCAGCGGGAAGGATGACATGGACAAATGGCTCGACGAGCACGGGTCTGAGCGCAAGAAAGTCCCTCTTCCCATCCCCGACGTGGACGCCACTCCCAATCCCCTGCCGGAACCCTCTGTCGCGGCCAAGACCGTGGACCCCCGGACATAATCACCATTCACCTCTTCGTCGCCTGATGTATCGTATAGTCATGGGTATTGCATTTCTATTTACATAAATTCGCTCTCTTCCTGGCATTTTGTACAAATATACTCTCATAAAACGTATCTAAACCCGCTCCATTCGTCGCCCTTGTCAACGCGAGCGGCGAGGATGCTCTCGTAGCGGCCGTTTCGCTCGTGGGCGTTCTTGTTGTCGATGACTTCGATGACTTCGTCGCGTTCGCCGCGGTCGCGGGCGGCATTTTCTCTTTTTAAGAGCACGATGAAGAGGGCGGAGCAGATCCAGCCGATGGCGATGTATGCGAGTACGATGCCGTGGCCCATTGGGTACCAGGGTTTATCTGAAGCTCGGTACTGTTGTTGAAAGGTTGTAAATGATGTTTCCGATAAGTGGAGATTGAGCTTACGATGTTTGAAGTCACGGCTCCGTTGATGTTGCCAAATCCTATTGCCATGGCTAGTGTTACGCCACGCTTGTAGACTCCTTCAACGTTACCGGCCACCCATGCACTGCACCATATATGCTTTGAATAACGAAGAACTTGATCAGGTAATGTGCTCACACTGAGTTGGCTGTGAAGAGCGATTACATGTGTCAGCTATATTCGGGCCAGGTCTGCCGTGACTTACGAATAGTTGGATAGATGGCTCTGCAGCGACATCAGCGACGATTGAGGGAGTCGAGATTCGTCACTTACGACGCAGCAAGGAAGACAGCAAAGTAGGACAGTCCAGGAGTGCGCGAAGCAACTAGGATGATGTAGCCGGCTAGACCTTTGGGATGTTGGACGTTAGTTGACATTATGCCACTATCGTATTCGATTACCTGTTCCGAACAGTACCCTGCGGACGTTGTCAGTTGTACTTATTTACAGAGAACACGACGGCTGCGAACGCACAAGTTGATGTAGCCGCGATGGCCTATTCGGTCGCCCAGGAAGCCTATAGCACAGGTCATGATGCATCCCCAGGCGTATACTGGGACTGAAAGGAGATTGGCTTCGGTGGATTTGTATCCGAGCTGAGAAGATAATAAACATTAGAGGGTGTGCACTTAACAGGAAACCTAAACATACTTGTTGGATGATTGTTGGCAGGAATAACGAGAACGCGAAGAGTGGCCCATCGCTAGATACTTTGTTAATTAGGACACACCGAGACCGGAGAAAAGCGCACAATCCCATGTAGATACCCACTATGTATTCAATGAGATTACACTCATGAGATAGTATGTTAAAGAGAAGGACCTACTGGCGACCCACGTCTTCCAATCCTTCAAACTCTGCCAGATGTACTTGGTCTTGTACTTCTCACCAGCAGCACTAAGCTTCATATCGCCTTGGAGTCGTCGAACAATGAAAACCCCTTACATACAATAGCTGATGAGTCCGCGCTCTGCAACCGTGAAGCAACCACCACTCACTCTCTGTTTCACTGACAAACTTGGCTGTCTCCGGGAAGTCTTGTATGACCCAGAACGACGCCACGCCGACCAAGACGGTGAAGAGCCCCTCGAGGATGAAGATCCACCGCCAGCCTTCCAAACCGCCGATGCCGTCCATGTTGTGGATGGCCGCGGATAAGAGGCCGCCTGGATTGCAAGTTTAGTTTAGTTGGAATGGATTATGATGTGGGGCGGATGACGCGACGAACTGAATGCTCCAGCGACTGTGGCTGAGGAGAAGAAGACTGCGACGCGCGATCCAAGTTCGGAGCGTTTGTACCAACTGAGAGACGTCAATTTGAGGGTAGGGATGGAGGGAGAAAGGGTATTAGACGCGCACCTGGAGATGTAGAAGACGATTCCAGGATACATTCCAGCTTCGGCGACGCCGAGGAAGATGCGGACGGCTGTGTGTGTGAAGAAGAAGAAGATTAGATGGCGTATCAACCCTCCCGAGACTCGGACGCGCCTAGGAGACCACCATAGTTGTGCAAAATCCCATGTAATGTCTGATTCGGTCAAGTAGGCAAGAAGGACGTATTTGGGATGGGGGGACCCTCGTACCGTGACGACACCCCAGAAGAATATCATGAGAGATAGCCAGACGGAGGGCTTGAGTCTGCGTAGGAAGAACATTGCTAACGGGCTAGAATTAACGTATTCGTCAGGTCCCCATACTTAAGAAGCGATCGAGTGCAGTAGGCTTGCCTCAAAAAGCGCGTACGGGAAGAAGAACAACGTCAACGCGATGAGATATTGGTTATCAGAAATGTTGATATCAGTCTCAAGCCCGTATAGCTAGCCCAATAAGTACACCGCGTTCAGTTATGACTTTTGCTTGTTCAAAAGTAATGACGCACCTTTGCATTGCCGATAGTCCCTCGATCCAAGAAATTCAACAAGTACAGCAAGGCAAGCCACGGAATCACGTAGAGATCCACTTTTCGCATCAATTTGCTCTCATTGACACTGGACGTGTCCACCTCTGGTCGATAGAGATCATCGTGGTTGGGAGTACTACCGGAAGCCGTGACGTCAACAGGCTCTTTTTGTAACGAGCTTGAGTCCGCCATTTCGTCGTGGTAAGTAAGAGCTCAACGAAACTTTTTAGTTCACACATAGTACTTATATATGGAACTCTTTCCCGGGGCTAAAGCTGGCTAACGCTCCTCGTGATGCCATTGCCAATCAACACTTTTGATGCATAGATAAGGCGGGCACGAGATCCGCCACCACCGCTGCGACGCTAATCCCAAGTACTCATAAACAACTTCTCATACTCTTCCACAAGAATTAACCAGCGCCACACAAACTCTGCATAACGTCAATGAAATGCCTGTTTGAACGCGTCTGCTCCCAGCACGTCTTCGGCGGGACTCAACGCATCTCTAATCCACCTCTTCACCGATTCCGTCTCTTTTCCGGCGAGTCTGACGACTACAGCGATCGCAGAGCGGCCCTGTCCAACGACAGGGCTCAGCGACCATATCAAATCATCGGGCGTCCGAGCTTTCATGACAGATATCCTTTCGTATTGAGCCGTGAGGTGCTGAATGGTGGGCTGCAGCATGGGTCCGAGAAGGAATAGCATGGCGTAACATGAATAGGGCGCGAGCTTTTCTGCTAGGCATCGAGAGGGAGAGAGGATGCACGTTGAGTTCATTGTCCTCTAATAGCATGACGTCTCGCGCGATGCGCTTCCCGTCAAGGAAGATTTCGTTGACGCTGTAATACCGCGAAAACGCCCATTCTTCGCCAAGTGACCGACGCCCTGATGTTATCCAGTCGAGTATAGCAGCGGACGACGTCTCGGCGAGATGGAACGTTTGGATCTGGTTGTACGTCGCGGAGCGGAAGCAAGTGACTGGATCGGGGAGCAGGAAGAGTCCGCCAGAGGCGGACACGGTGAAAGTGAGGTTCTGCGTTGTCGGAGGAAGAGTCGACAATTGATCCCCTTCGACCGTCGCTAAACGGCGCCCAGGACGCGTCTTGAACACCTTGGTGGAGCCCTAAAGCGAATCGTTACACCATCCCAACACGGTCAGCGGAGAATGGTAATGACCTGCGAAAGTAACACGAGTTTCGCCGAGGACGCGACTTGTACTACAAGATTGACTTGGTCTCCGCTGACTAGGCCTCCTCCGTAGGTCAAGAGGTATACAAGCGCGACGGAATCGTCGAATGCGCGCGGGGATAAGAGTTTTAGAGGATATGTCGAGGAAAGCTCGGAGAATGTGGCTCTGGATCCATGGGAGGAGACAACGATGCGGCCCGTGCCACTCCGGAGCTTGGGGATGTCGATGCTCATTCAAGCCAGCTGAGACTTGGGGAAAGTATGGAAATGATTGCGCTAGGTGATCCTGGGATAAGGACGAGTCAAGATGAAACTATCCCGCATAGACCTACTAAGTCGAAGCGGTGCTTCACGAGCGGTACATACTCGAGTTTACGCTGTAAACGTTGCCGGTCCTTGACGTTTCCTGGACTCTTGGTCGCTGAAGATAAAGTGCGTCGCGTGGCCTCCACGCGGGTCTCATTCTCCTTGGCGCGTTTATTACTTCGGCCGCCGCCGGCGAAAGGCGCCGGTCCGAAAACACCGACACCCTTAAGTTCGAACGTCGAGACGCGGGAAGGACTTTTGAGGCTCTCAGCCCACTATTCTCTTCCACCGGGCCCCTCTTTGGCTGCAGGGACAAGAGACTAGACTTTCTCCCCAGGTCAACAATCCAGTTCCTGGTACCTCAATTACTCAACGCTTTCGGTCGCCGGGCCACGGCCGCAGCATGATCGTCTTTCACCTTTCCACTGTCGGTGCAGAGTCTCTCGGCTTGAGGAGACGCGTTAAAATGTTCGAATGACACGAAGAAAGCCCCACCACACGCGCGGCGGCGGTACTCCTTCTGGCGTCTATAACTTGCAATACAACGATACTCCAGAACCCGTACTCTTTGACTTTCTAGCTCAATCACTAGAGGTCGGCGCCCTTGAGCTCTTGGCGTGGTCAATTTTCCCAACCTATACCCGAGCTAGTGAGGCCGAGGAGGGGGGGGGGGTATAAAAGGACGAGTCTAGTCGATGGAGAGGGCATTCAAACACTTCCAAGTTCCCTTTCCACCTCCTTCACTCATGATGCAGCTTCTTCTGGCTTTGGCAGTTAGCTCTCTGGCCGGCCTGGCGTCAGCCTGCGATGCGTACACGTCCTTGCCTGATAACACCGGCACGGTCTCGAACAGCGCTGTCATTGAGATCGCGGCTGGGGAGACGTTTGATGGTGGATGGAAGAAGTATGATAGAGGCTCTGGGGCTTGCAAGTTAGTTTCATTTCCATCTTTCTGGTCATTGTCTAACGCGCCTTCTTGTAGTGGTCAATCTGAAGGAGATTGGGAAGATGCTGGTTTGTCTTGCTACAGCTGTTTGTTTTTGTACTTGCAGGCTTAGTGGGTTACTTAGTCTTCTACCTCCACGAGGGCGCTACGCTCCAGAATGTCATCATTGGTGCTAATCAAGCCGAAGGCGTCCGTAAGTGAATGCGGTTCATTACATGTTCTTGATACTGACATCTTTGGCAGACTGTACCGGATGTAAGAGGGAGTTCAGGGTTATTCGCCATTTCACTGACGGTCTGATAGATTGTACGCTAAACTTTGTCTGGTTCGAGGATGTCTGTGGTACGTCCTTTCCCTCGTCATATCGAGTCGGACACTGATTCCTTTAATAGAGGACGCCATCTCGATCAAGAACGATAGTACGCGATTTGAACGTCTAGTTAGTCTCCTGCCGGTGTTGACGCTATCGTTTTTAGAGGCTGGAGATTACACGAACATCATAGGAGGAGGCGCATTCCATGCCGATGATAAGATCGTTCAACACAACGGTTGTGGTACCGTCAACGTACGTTGGTTTCCCGAAAGTTCTTGGCATACACCACTGACTGCTTTCGTTTCTTATAGATCATTAACTTTTACGCCTACGGTGTGTATTTGTTTCTTGTTCTAGCTGCTGGACGTACTGACTGTAGCCCCGAAGATTACGGAAAGCTCTACCGCTCTTGCGGCAACGTGCGTCTTCTCTGTCCTTCTCCCGGCAGACCGATAAATGACCGTTCAATACTCAGTGCAAATCGCAATGCCAGCGCAACGTCTACATCAGCGGTGTCGAGGCTCGTGAAGGCGGTGCACTTGCTGGTATTAACAGCAATTACGCTGTAAGTGCTTTCGCTCAATTGGCGCCCCAGAGCGACTAAAGAGACCTACAGGATACCGCTACCATCATCGATGCTTGCTACGACACATCGCACCCTTGCGTTCTCTACGACGGATGTGCTGGAGGGTAAGTTCAATGTTGCTTCACCTAGTATTATTATTCACGAGGCCCTGTTAGCTGTGAGCCCGAGAAGGTTGGATACTGCTCCGGTTAAGTTCCTTAGGAATGCTCTCTTTCCTTGAGTTTGAAAGGGTGGATACCCCGAGCTGGGTGTTCTGGGTTAATTTTCATTTCGATACCCGATCTTGTATGTAGATCATTACACTCGTTGACTGCGTCAATCGTTTTTAAATGTGATTTGTTCCGTAAGCTTGACGCGCAAAATCGCTGGAGTCCGGGGAAGATCCCGTGATCGCGAACAGTTCTTTCCCAACCACCATCATCGTCTGTCGGAATCACAACGAAACACAGACATCTAGCCTGCCATTTCAACGGGAAATACTATTTTAAGGATAATCCCACTCATCTCCCAGACTGATGATCCAAACCGGCCTCATACCAAACGCGCACAGTGACCTGGTCACGGATGCAGCGTATGACTTTTACGGGACTCGGCTAGCGACGTGCAGTCTGGACCAACGGTGCGTCTCATCCTGCCCTTTTCATTTGTCATTAAAGATCGTTGGCTAGGATAAAAATCTGGCAACTGGATGAACAGAACGGGAAATGGGCCGTCGAGGATGACTGGAAAGTACGTCCATCACCAGCTTACATTGCTTTCTGGCTGATTTATCCAGGCCCACGACGCAGCCGTGTCAAAGCTCAGCTGGGCGCATCCCGAATTTGGCTCAATTATCGCTTCGGCGTCGTTCGACCGAACCGTGAAGGTCTGGGAACAGCTGCTGTCGAGCACGGCGAATCACGCTGGGCGATGGGTGGAAAAAGCTGTTTTGCACGAGGCGCGAGGGACTGTGCGCGGCGTAGAGTTCGCGCCGCATCATTTTGGGTTAAAGCTAGTGAGTGGCGTCAATTTTCCTGTAAATCATATATTTTACACGTTGCGCGTAGGCAAGTATATCAACCGATAACCATCTTCGTGTCTACGAATGCTTGGAGCCCACAGCGTGGCAGCTTTCAGAGGAAATCGATGTTCAGACTATACATTCACCTACACAACACTCTCGAGCGTACACGGCTGCCATTGCGACTCCCACACAGACTACAAGTTTTACAGAAGGTGCACCGGCATCACTGGTCGCTCAAGCCCTCCTCCAACAGATGCCTCGCACGACGGGCAACCGCGAAGCTGACGGAGGCTGGGCATTGAGCTGGTGCAAAGACCGATACTGGGGCGAACTCATCGCATGCAGCTCTGGCACTTCGCCTCTCGTGAAAATTGTCCAGCTGTCACCTTCACGGCGTCCGGAAACGATTTTGGCCCTCACTCCGGGTAACGAAAACGACGGTTCAATCACGTCTGTAGCGTGGGCCCCGTCCTGCGGACGGAGCTACCACCTAATTGCTACCGGAAGTCGCGATGGCCGGGTCAGAGTGTGGAGAGTGAAGCCGGGAGAAGAGTCTGCCGTTGAGAACGGGACAGAAGCTGAAGACGACGAGGAAGGGCGGTGGGAGGCGCGGATCGTCGCTGATTTTGGTGAACACAAGAGCTCGGTTGGGCGGGTGGAGTGGAATATCACTGGGTATGGTTTTCAGCTTTCATGGTTTTTCTAGCAACTGATATTTTTGCAATGTAGGACTGTACTGTCGTCGGCGGGTAATGACGGTAAGATCAGATTATGGAAAGCCACTTCGGGAGGGAGCATATGGCGTCCTGCTGGCAGCATTGGTGTTGAGCAGACTGAGCCGGAGGAGAAGGAGAAGGATGATGGAGATGTTGATATGGGATCTTAGGTGAAGATACGACGTTCGTGGATCCTCACATGTGCTTTATACCTATGGTGAGAACAGAAACATTGATTACTTCCTTCGAAGGGTGTCTGTTGCCGATGGACCAGGTTGTTCTAGCTCACTGTTACAGTTGGTCGCGTGCACGTCCTACCTTCAACTTCGACTTCGAAGCAACCACAAGCACGCCATCGAACTCGACGCATTACCTGGGCACGCGCTTGATCTTACAAAAGAGCGCGGAGTTTTCCGTGTATTGTTATCTCACGAAAATCCGATGCAGATCCGGAGAAGCTTATACACGGTCGACAAATATACTTACTTAAAGGGATGTCTTCTCTAATATCAAGGGCGACAGTTCATTCGCTGGGGTCTCCCAGCCGTCTGTCTCCCTTCCAAGTATATCTCACAACAACCACCAATGGGTCTCTACTCCTCGAAGCCCTCCCCTCCTGCAGAGGAATCCGCCCTCTTCCGGCCCATAACGATAGGCGACATGCAGCTGCAGCACCGCATCGTGCATGCGCCGCTCACGCGCTACAAAGCCTCCGCGGCGCACGTGCAGCTGCCGCTGACCGAAGAGTACTACAGGCAGCGCTCTGGGACGCCCGGGACACTTATTATCTCGGAGGCGACGTTTGTCGCGCACCGCGCGGGGATCAATCCGAACTGCCCCGGGGTGTATACGACTGAGCAGAGGCGGGCGTGGCGGAAGGCGCGTATATAATAATATTCCACCCTCCCAAGTCGAGTTGATTGGTGATTGGCGGTAGATCACAGACACGGTGCACGCGAACGGGTGCTTCATGTTCTGCCAGATCTGGGGCCTCGGGCGCTCCGCGGACTACGCCGCGTCGCGCGCAGAGGACCCCGCGGGCTGGGCGTACGTGTCCGCCTCGCCCGTGCGGCTCTCCAGCAAGGAAGAGACGCCGCGCGCGCTGACGATCCCGGAGATCGAGGAGTATGTGCGGCTGTTCGCGGACGCGGCGCGCGTGTGCGTGGATAGTAGCAGAGGAGAGAAGGAGGGCGCGGGGTTCGACGGCGTGGAGCTGCACTTTGCGAACGGGTACCTGGTGGACCAGTTCCTCCAGGACGTGTGCAACGCGCGCGACGACGCGTACGGCGGGAGCATCGCGGCGCGCGCGCGCTTCGCGCTCGAGATCGTGCAAGCGGTCGCAGAGAGGATCGGCGCGCACAAGGTCGGGGTCCGGATAAGCCCTTGGAGCCCGTTCCAAGGTGTCTGTCTCTACCCCCCATCCATCCCCCTCCCCTCATTAACAAAGCTCCCCTAGATATGCGCATGGAGAACCCCATACCCACGTTTGCGTACCTCGTCACCCAGCTGAGGGACCGCCACCCGGACCTCGCGTTCCTGCACGTCGTCGAGCCGCGGGTGAGCGGCTCCGCGGACGCGGACGCCGCGCTAGTCGCCGAGACGGATTCGAACGACTTTCTCCGCGCCATCTGGGCCCCGCGCCCGTTCATCTCAGCAGGCCGCTACACGCGCGCGTCCGCGATGAAGACGGCCGACGAGAAGGGCGACTTGATCGCTTTCGGGCGGTATTTCATCTCCAACGTGAGTTCTTGTACCGGTTACCATTTCAGCTGAGTCTGATTGCGCCACAGCCAGACCTCCCGCAGAGGCTCATGGAGAATGTACCGTTGGCGCCGTACGACAGGGCCGTGTTCTACTTGCGTGGGGATGAGAGCGGACGGGGATACACAGACTATAAGCGCCACAACGAAGAATAGCACCTCACAGCTTGCATATAGGGTTGTTGAAACATATGTATTCCATAGAACGATACAGCGCGACATATCAAGAGAAAGAAATAATGAAAGAACGACAACAGCGAGAAGGAAACATACTACGAGAGAGAGAGATGATATCAAACTATGCAGAAATAATTAAAAGAGTGTCAAAAATGCAGAAGCACTAAGGAGCATGTACAACACGGAAAAAGGCCAAAATAAACAGCTGTAACGTAGAGTGGCGGGGGTGGTACACGATACAGATTTGTTTGAGTCCGATATTTGCATTAATACTTGCGAGTCGCGAGGGCTCGGATTTCGTAAAGAAACGAAGCGTCGGACGGCGGGCGCACTGCCAGAGCATGGACCCATCCGTTCATATCCTCCCGGTGTCGATTTTCCGCCACGCGACACCGAGCCACAAACGCCTCGTCAACGTTGCTGCATATTAATGACGCCCGAGAGCCGCGGTCGCTGCCGGCGTCCGAAGGCGTCCGTGTATGACTCCGGATGCTCTCAGGCGAGTCCATAGAGGACGCAGTGGTATTTGATGAAGCCATCGAGGTGTTGCCCAGCTGTATAGTAGCACGGATCGTGCCGCCTTTGGTCTCCCAGCCGTCGCCGTCTTCCTCGTCGTCGGCGAGGTTGGCAAATACGTCTGGCTCTTCCTCATCAGGCGGTAGTGCAGATATCCAACACATCCGTGCGGGATCAAAGATCATGTTGCCCACTCTCCGTGCGCCGGCAGCGAGGGAGAGTACAGGCGAGCCCATTGAGGAACCCGAGAGATGCGTGATGAGGGCAGGTCTTGTTGACGTTACGACCGCATCGAACTCTTTGAGGACTTGATCGTTGCCCTCCCACCGTAATGTTTGAGGATTCCATTTCATGTCTCCGACCACTAAGAACAGAGTCAGCGGACTAAAATGAGAATAAAAACAACATACCCTTCGGAGCCGACGCAGAACCAAGGTTTCGTATTAACGTTGGTCTTCGTTTTGCCTGAGTTGGTGACGTAGTGGCAACCTTTCTTTTCTTCGGAGGCGATGCTGTTATCTTCACACAAGAGAGGTCCATCTTACTGGCCCGCCTTAACGAAGGTTGGAGGGACGCTGCAGAAGAATCTAGAAGAAACATCAGTTAAACTGAAATGCGCTCTTGGAGAAGCAACATACCGGACCCTTCACGTCGTGTTGTTTTCCGTACAGGCGGCTTTTCTGCGGCCTTGGCAGCATAGCTGCCGCCAGGTATCCGATTGCCATAGCCTGCTGGCTGCACACGGAAACGACTCTCCTTATCACGGTCTGTCGGGAGGTCATCAATGGCATCCAGTTCGGTCCCGTCACCGTATGTTCGGACACGTTTGGGTTTCCGTAACACTTTCGGGACAACTGGCGTGGGCGATATTGCGGTGGCACGAGGCGCTTTTGACAGATTTGATGGAGGACGTGGCGGTACGGGAGATGCCGTCCGTGAGGTGGGAGATTCACGAAATACTGATGAAAGTGCGGCACGAATTTTGAACCGTCCAGCTGCTGGCATGGTGGTTGTGCGAGGGGAATTAGAATTAGATGAAGGAGTGGATGATCGAACAGGCGATTCATAATCTTGAGAAAGACGAGTTGTAGAAGGCTTGCGCTGTGTTTTGGCACGCGATGCAGCGGTGGGCTGGTCGTAGCGTGCACGACCAGAACCCGACGCAGAGCCTTCTGGTGGCGGTTCCATGAGCGATGAAAGAGATGCTTTTCTTGTTAATCTCTTTGAGCTACTCGAGGTCATGGGTTGGAGACCAGAGTGGGATTTCTGACCACGCAGGCTGCCGGGCTTTGGAAACAAGAAAGAAGAGGGAGCGGGGCCAGGCGATGGGAAGGCTTGGAAAGTCTGGGAACGGCCAGGCGGAGGCGGACGTAATGGGGGAGAAGGTGAATGCTTGAGCTTTTGGAGTTGGTGAGCAGAAGCCTGTGGCGGATTAATGGGAGATTTGGCTCGATCCGATTTGACGCGAGAGGGCGGTCTTAATGACGTTGATGCTTGCCTTTGAGCCGGTACGCTGGTGCTTCTGCTAGTCACTCGTCGTAGACGAGGCTGTTGTGTCTGCGACTTTTGTAACAAGCGACTCGGGCTGAGAACGACATCATCGTCGAATAACGAGGCCCATTTCAAAGTCATCCTCTGTCGTCGCTGAGCTGGAGGGCGGGGTGTCGACGGCTGCCTTCTTGAGCGCGAGCAGGTGGCTCAGATGCTGGACACCGTGACCAGAGTCAAAGATGGAAGAGGGAATGACGAGGCCATCCATGTCGTCCTCACATTCGTCTTCGGTCTCGACGTTGGAGATGGAGGCGGAAGAGTTGGATGAAGGGGAGGCATGGGCAAAGCCGAGCGTAGAATATGCATCGGACGACTGGGAGGATGTCGTGTGGTCTTTGTCCTCCCATTCAAGGGACTGCTTGGAGCCACGGTGATTGAGGGACAAAGGAGCCAAGGAAAGCCGAGTCAGATCAGAGGGAAGCGAAAAGCCTTCCTCAAAATCTTCGTCAATGGGCGACTGTGGGCGGTCGATAGCGACAACTGGCTTGAGCGGCATCTTTATGGTGGACAGTCCCTCCTCATCTTCGTCGTCGTCGTCCGTTGTCTCCAGCGACGACGTCGACGGCGGACGGAAGATATTCATTTTGGGCTCGGATGAAATGAAAGACGGATCGGAGCGGGGCAGAGCTTGGATCTTTGCGCCGCCAGTGTTTCCAAGATCCAACTCGATATCCCAGTCTTCATCGTCATCTTCGTCCTTCTCGGACGGTGTATGGATCGCCTGCCCGTCCGGAAGATCGAAATCGGCGTCGGTCCATTCTTCCTGTGCAGTGCCGGGCGATGAAGGAAGCAAAGTCATCTTTGTAGCGAAAAATGTGGGGAAAAGCAGGAGGTAGTGATGTATCGCAAGGGTAGATTGTCAAGGGCTACAAAAAAAGCAGGGCGGGGATAATGGCGGGCGAATAATGGGGATTCAGAGAATGAAGGTGCCGATAATGGGGAGCCACTCAAAGGGCGGCAGAACGAAGACTTTGATGAATACGGAAGGAGGCCGGTTTTACTTTGGGATTGTCCAAAGATCCATTGTGCAGGCCTCTCTTTAGGGCGGAGAGTCGAGGGAGCTTGACTGTCAAGTAGGCCGTGGGAGACAAGCAATCTGGTGTACAACTAGTGCCAAACTATTGCACAGCCACCTCCTCTGCGAACTGCCCAGCCAACTCTAGTCCCCTGGTTACCGTCGTCGACGTCGCTCTGGCACCTCGATCTTACGGTAAGTTTTAATTTTGGGACAATGAAGGAATACAGGGAAATTGAATAAACCCTAGAAATCGCGTTCCTCGACAGAGTGAATCACCTTCTGCCTGTTTTGCGATAGGATCTGCAAGTTTCTTTGGACACGCTATCCTCAAAAGTCTCACAGGATCTCTGTGGCGCATTTCTCAGTCTCAGTATTCTGCTAGAACCAATATCATGTAAGAAATGTAAATGCGGAAATAGCTCAGTCACTAGGTGGAAATCGGGTCTCGCCCGCCTCCACACACGGCCTTTAGATTTCCTCAGACCTTGTGCCGGTTCTACCTACCTACCTACATACCACCATGTCGAACCATCGTTTCCGCCGCATCGCCGGTGTGGCCATAGCTCTCTTCCTCCCGGCTTTTTCCTTCATGCTCCTCCTAGCGGAAGAAATCTGGGGCCAGTATACGTCAAGACTCCTGTATATCATCTTCCATCCTCTCCATCTCCTTATCATCCTCACATTACGCTGGCTCTACGAAACGCCTTTGGACACAGTGCAGGAGGTTGCGCGAGGGGGAAAAGGCCGTTGGGCTCGGCAAATGGCTGGGTTGAAGCCAGATGGCTCACAGCGGGCCGAACCGTCAGGCAACATGGGTGAATACAATATTAATCTTTCGCACTACATAGAAGCTGGTACACAGATCTGTGTGGCGCTCGCTCATTGGACATTCTGGCTGTGGTTGGCGTTCCCGGTGAAATGTGCGTTGCCCCATTATGCGTCTATCGATTATTATGCGAATGACCAGTAGATTGGTTCTTGACGATTCCCGCCGCGCTCGCAGGCGCTTTTTCTGTCTGGCGGTACCGGATGATCTTCTTAGGTCCCGGCTATCAGTTTGCGTGCGACAGGGAGATTGAGGACGTGGAGGATGCAATGCAAATGCAATCATTGACGAATGTTTAAATGCTTTTTTTCGCTGTAAGTACTATCCAGACTTGCACCAAGGACTTTCGTTGGGGGAACCGCCGCATCCTCGATTTTTGAAATATATATGTACATAAACAGCGAATGGGTAATGAGGACGAGGTGGAGACTGAGTACTGCTTTAAGATCAGTGGTCGACCAGTCTAACTGTATACAATCGCACCTCGCAGTCAACTCTAGATCTCATTACTGCCTTTCGAACTTGTACATTGTACTGTATTCTTCCGCATTACCATCGATATCCGTTACCAGCACTGTTACTTCGCCGCCTGGACTCAGTTCTGCTTACGAAGTTGCCACCGTCATAACAAAACCCACGTTCTTCGGTATGACTTTCCAGTGGCGCTAGCCTATGTCCAATTGAAGGGCCTCAGCCTGAGCTGCCCCAATCTCACATACCGCGAATTCAATGCGGGTCATTAGGCTCAGGCCGAAGGATGAGGTGAATCAGGAATTGCTCAAGTGGATCAAGGGCTTGTCAGTGTAAACATATGTAGAATCAAGGTTTGTACAATACTTGTAGCGCGAATTCCCAGGAACGCGAGACCAGTCAATCTACTCTTCACAAGACAGAGCCTTCGAGCCATTCCAACAAATCCTTATTCACCTCATCTGCCCTCTCGATCATGACCCAATGACCCGAGTCGTAGTCTTGGAAGATAAAGTCTGGCGCATATTGGAAGAAAGCGGCTCGCATGAGCGCAACGATAGATATGTAGTCTCGGGAAGCACCAGCGAAAAACACTGGTTTGTTAAAGGTCGCGTTAGATTCTGGTATGCCTGCAACCTCAACGAGTTAGCTAAGAACGAAGCTAAACAGTAGTCATGCATACCCTGATTGTCAAGTCTGTCGATGTCGGACGCCATGATTTTATACCAGTTGAGAGACGGGGCGACGCCCGACGCGAGGAACACTGATTTGGAGGTATTGTATTCCTAGTAGCAGACCCTAAGGACTGAAATTTCAAGCTTGAAACAATCGAGTCGTACCTCTGGTGATATAATGATTTCCGTAGTGGAGTGGGACTCTAACCAAGCTTGTAGCGCGCCTACGGGGCACCAGTGGGGAATTACCAGTCGCGGATCTGTGGCGTACAAGAGGGAAAAAAGCGAATCGACGTTGTCGCTGACAATCTGAGGCGCATCGTCTTGGGAGAAGAACGCCCAATATCCCCACTGGTCGTACCCAACAGTTTGTAACGACTATCAGACTTCGTTAGCACAGGTATTCGCGTAGGTAGATAAGCCTAACCTGATTCGACAACTCCGCATAGGTCGGTCCAGAGGGAGGCCAATATCCGACAGCCAAGAACGCGAACGCGAGGAATCTATCTTCAAAGTAGTTCGCCAGCCGACCGTTTATTTTCGCTCCCCTAAAACAGAAAGTCAGTACCTAACCATTGAAAGTGGTGATCAGAAGGAAAAATTGACCAGTCATGTCCAATAGCAACTACACTTTCTACACCTTCATGATCCAAGATGTCAACAAGGTCCTTTGTAATGAGACTGCTCTTGTAAGCCTCCGTCTCAATGGGCCGAGCTGTACCCCCGTAACCCAACATGTCCGGGACGATCAGACCGTATCCTTGGTTGGAGAAAAACTCGATTTGGTAGCGCCAGTCATACGAGGAGCTGGGGTATCCGTGAAGGAAGAGCAGATACGGCTTCGCAGCGTCCTGGGGAGACGAGAAGTAGTAATGATAATTGATACCGCGCGAGACGTTGAAGTCTTTGTACAACGACGGATCCGGGTTCGGTATGGCAAGAACGCCACAAATCAGAACCAGTAGAGGGACGACGAAAGTGCGCAGAAGAGACATTGTGTGTTGTCGTTAGTCTAGGAGCCCTTTTATAGGCGTGCATGGACGGGAAGCTCGAGAAATTATACTGAATTGAGCTGTAAACTGCCCCGAAGGCGGCGGAAGGCCTCACCAATCTTCACCATGACTAAACTCTCCGTCAGCAGGTTAGTCAGTTTGCGCTCAATGAGACTGCTTTGTCAATCGTCTGAAGACGTCGTTCCATTTACCTGGCGTGCGGGTACTACTCGACAAATGGGTGTAGCGAGTGTCCGGTACCGAGGGAGTAGGATGTGTAGCCGGTAGATGCACGCATGTTACGAGACGAAATGATGTGCTGAGATATCGGGTGGCACAATAATGAAAAGCGTTCAGGACTGTTGAGTGGCGCTTGGTACTACTGTATGGTAGTCGGGAGGAAGAAAGGGAGTCTCACGCCAAGCCAGGCACACCATGCACGCGATCGGTCAATCAATCTGCCACTCTGGCACTCTCGCCAGACTCTCGCTCCCAAATTTCCTACAAGCTAAGAAATTTCCTTTTCTCGCACTTTTAGGCCGGTGTGTGTCGCCCAAGACCCAGATGACATCCCTAGACCCCTTCAAGAAGCGACGACCGTAACGATTGACGCGAAGGAAGAGCTAGAAGCCGACGGGCAGAGACCACACCGCTGAATGGTCAGTCTTTCTACAGAACCCGTATGGTGGCGTCCGCTTTAAATTCGCGTCTTAGAGCCTCAGCATGCAGGATGTAGATACATATACAGTCACCTATCTGTGGTGCTAATATCAGCGTGGTTGGAACGCGCTAAACTTTCGATGGCGGTCGAGTACCGAGTGCATCCAAGGACCCCAAGTTTCTCAAATCAAGCCATCGCTGATACCGCACACAGTCAGACCAGTGACTTCAAGGGTTTCTTAGTTAGCGAGATGCCTGTCGTTTTCTTAGTACAATCGAAGGTTCGAAGTTGCCACTGACCTGCCATTGACAGCTGCAGTCTAGCCTTACCTAAAGACGTAGATATATATCGGATGCCAACTTCATTATGGCCGCCCTAACACTGGGGGGAAGCACTGATAATTTTCAGTGGAAATACTGGTAAAACTTGTCCCGCGTAATAATTATCTTGAAAATCTTCTCAAAATGGAGTAAAAAGTAGGTAAAAATATTGAAGAGTGCTGAATAAAATCGGAACCAATTTTTAGCACAATTTTTAGCGAAAATATCTAACCTCTTTAAAGCTTCATCGACTTCATCCAGTGCCTCCTACCTTTCTCCAATGGATTCCTCTCTGTACAAAGAAACCACCGTCTCCCGGGGCCTAGTCTACAGATACTTCTCCTCGCCCGCTCGCGACAGCGACAAGCCCACCTTACTATTTCTGCATGGCTTCCCTAGCTCCTCGCAGGACTGGAACCCCAGGTCGTGTTCTTCAGGCCCACGGATATGGTCTGATAGTGCCCGACATGCTGGGATATGGCGGTACAGCGAAACCCATGGAGCCTGAGCGTATGCCATCTCTGATGTGCAAAGACATCGTCGACATTCTGGATGCCGAGAAAGTCGACTCTGTTATCGTCGTAGGCCACGATTGGTAAGCCTTGTTGAAGCCTAATATTGACGCCACACATCCACCTGACGTACAGGGGAGCAACGACCACAAGTCGTCTCGCGGACCTCTATCCTGATTCAGACCGCTTCGTAGCTTTCGCATTTCTAGCTGTAGGATACTATCCAATTCGGTGCGAGAATGACTACGAAGCGTGATGGAACAGGTGCGAACAGTGCATGCATTCATGTACTGTGTGGTGAATTCAATTCACCACAGACTAAAGCTGTCCTTGGCTATGAGCTGATTGGCTACTGGACCTTTTTCGCCGAAGCGGACGCTCCTGGCATCATCGAGCGTAATTTGGACTCATTCTTCACTCTGGCCTACGCGAAAGATCCCGCGCTATGGGCAACAGACTTTGCGCCGCTTGGTGCTTTCAAGCAGTGGATATTGAATGGCAGGACGACGCCGGTCGCAGATTTCATCACTGCGGAGGTATGGCCGAGCTTGAATGCAGAGGGAATTCATTGACGAGCATGTTTACTTCTAGGACCTCGAGACCTTCAAGAAAACCATCCGTGACAATGGCATAGCCGCTCCGCTGAACTGGTACAAAGTCTACATGGCTGGAATCGACGTGGAGGATGCGAAAGGTATGTGTAACGTATCTCTCGGAGCAATTCTTGCTCATCGATTGTAGCAATTTCCGCAGAAAGCGGTGTGGTCAAGAAACCGACGTTCCTGGGGACGGCGGAGCAGGATCGCGTGTGCCTCGCTCCAGTGCAGGTGGAAAGCATGAAGAAATTTTGTCCGAATCACGTCATCCGTCGATACGATGCTGGACACTGGGTGCCGATTGAATGCCAGGATCAAGTCAATGCTGATCTATTAGAATGGATCAAGGGACTGTGAGGCCTAGACGACGTGTGTATTTCTTCATAGTGTTACATACTAGGTACAGATGCTTGTAAAATATCTTGTAGTGAAATGTTGCTGCCTTCGCATAGACTACGGAAAACGCCGTCTTCCTGAGAGAAAAGGTTTTGTGGCGTGTCAAATTCCTGAGATCACGTGCACGCGTTAGTCGCCTGTGTTTCCCCTCAAGGTCCACTCACAGCAATCATTCCATTGTCCAGAACCAGAACTCTATCGTATGAGATGATGGTACGCAGGCGGTCTAACAAGGTAATTAGTCAACATCTTCACTTGAAGACCGAAACTTACGCGCAATGCAGAGCAAAGTGCGATCGCTGAATTCGCTCTGTATGGTTTGCTGAATCTTGTGGTCGGTTTCGACATCTACAGACGCTCTGTATATTACATCGTTAAACTGGTCAGAAAAATACAAGCAGAGGACTTACGTTGCTTCGTCTAAAATAACAATTTTCGTGTCCTTCACGAGAGCTCGCGCAAGGCTAAGCAATGAGCGCTGTCCTACGCTAAAATTCGCGCCTTCAGTTTCAACAACCGTATCCAACGTGATCCTCGATTGGATGGCTCCCACTTCTGTCAGTGAACTCGCGGCGGTTGTTGGTTGACTTTCAACAAGGAACGATCGCTTCAGAGCATCCCATAACCGCGCGTCTTCATACATAGAGAAAGGATCAAGCGTCGTTCGAATCGTCCCTTCAACACCGTTGATGAACGTTCTGTTCGCGATGATGATGACGTACCACTGAACAACGTTGGCTTGGGAGAATAAGTTAGGTTTTTTACATTCGGAGGCTTCAACTCACGTCTTGAGGGATTAGTGCCATACGTGACCTCAAATCCCTTAGACCCATCTTTGAGATGTCAAGACTACGGGAAAATTAACATCTAGCATATGCAGAGAAATCGAAAAGTCATACCCATCCACCTCGATCAAACCCTCGAATTCAACGATTCGAAGCAAGGCAAGCACAAGAGAGGATTTTCCGGCCCTGTTCTTCCGACAATTCCTATCTTCTCACCTCCTCGAATATCCATCGAGATGCCCTTCAGCACCTTTGGTAGACCCGGTCGATAACTCATCTGGACATTTTCAAACTTGAGAGCACCGCAATCGGGCCAGTGTGGAGGAGGCTTGGTCGCCTCGATGACGTGCGGAGCCTCTTGTTCGATGACATTACCCTGACTGAAATTGACAACTACATGCTGTCTTTTAGACCCCGCGGAAACACTGGGCGGTGTTGCTTACCTCGCTCAACTGCGTTCATGTACCCCTCGACTTCGGCAGATTGCCTGGTGACCATACCACAGAGTTGAGTTAAGGTCGCTAGAAGATGTGTCAGGTCAAGCAAGGTCTTCCTTTCAACGCTGAATGCTTACTTGAGTAGGTAAGCACTAAGCCAATCTGTGCGGGATTGATTCCTGAAACACCGACAACAGCGAATACGGCGACCTTAACATTCATTAATGATAGAGAAGTCGAAGATGGGAGTCTGAAACATACACAGAAGACCAACACACCGCCCAAGGCGTCCAATCGTACAGCTAACCACCTTTGGTTGGTGACCGTTAGTAACAAAGCTCGGTTCTCGAGGTCAATATAAAATTCGTTTTCTCGATTGAAGCGGTCGATTTCTCCGTAGCATCTGATGGTAGGGAGACCTAAAAGATTGTCAGTATATGCAATTCCTCCAGCGTCCGAGATGCACACACCGGTTAAGGACTCGGAGAAATGTGCGTATAGGAGGGAGCGCAACATGGCGTCTAAACTAGATGAGAAAGACGTGGTGACATAAAACGGAGTAGTTACCTAGTCGCCTCATTTCGCGCGCACTTGATCGATAGAAGGAAGAAAAGTAAGCATAACCAAAAGCGATGATGAATGCCGCAATGACTGTGCGGGACATCAGCAACGCATGGGCCTTATGGTTGACGTTGCTCACTGAAATAGTATTCCAAAACGGTGATGATAATGACGGAGCCGAGAACGTTCGCCAACGTGATGACGACTGGGAGAAACAGGATGAGTTAACGAGCGACATTTGTATCGCACACTTGCATAGTCGCATGGAATCTGCAAAGGTCGAAGTTAGTTATAAGACTGACCGTGATAGACGCGAACGCACTTGGAAGCTGGTTGTCGATGGCTGAAAGGGGATGGTCAGTATTGTTCGTAATCCTTATGAGCTAGACTTACAATCGATGTCCTTCCCGAAAATACCCATGATTCGGCCGGTGGGCTACAGCAGGAGTTAGATTCAGCTACCCTCCTATCATAGCACCTTACGGTCGTATCGAAGAACGCCATGGTCGCGTGAAATATGCTCCAAACGGCTTCATTGTGCAGATTCTTTGAGACGAAGGTCGAAACGAAATCCAAAGCCAATCCACTAGAACCATAAGCACTAGTATAGTCTCTTGAAGGTATGATGACATACACTCCCATGGTGAACATAGCTTGTGAGATCCCAAGTCCGGCATATAGACCTTGATAGAATGAAAACGGACGATTGAAGTGGTCAGCCTGCCACCACACGAGGGTATATGTGCTGAGAATTTGACTGCCCTGCATGAAAGCAATCGCCAAAAGGGAAAGAGGCCCAGTGTAGAAAGCGCGCCCGGCAAGTAGATAGCTTTTATAAACTGGAACCACATGAGACTAAAACAGCGCTTCAATGGATGGACCTACCAGACCACGACACCGATCCAGTACTAC